>SEYY01000952.1:225720-228220 GCA_009176605.1 Armadillidium nasatum
TATTATTATTATTATTATTATTATTATTATTATTATTATTATTATTATTATTATTATTATTATTATTTTTTCGTCTTTCTGTAGTAACTTGGCTAATTATATATATATATATATATATATATATATATATATATATATATATATATATATATATATATATATATATATATATATATATATATATATATATATATATATATATATATATATATATATATATATAATATTAAATATATATCTCGTTTGGATCGTAAACTAAGAAATAAGACGAAATTGCGATTCTATTTCCTTAATTAAGTTCACAAGATATCAATTAATCCTATGAAGGGGTGGAGAACAATGAAGAACATTTAATTTTCTGTCTTATTTAATATAAGTATAATTAAAATTTAATTTTATTTTTAACATTGAATTGTAATTGGGCGAACACTTTATCAGAAAAGGTTGTTTAGTACCTTCCTTATTCCGATTTCAAAGTGAGTGAAACTTTTTTAGACAGATGGAAATCGTGTTAGATATTTTGCATAATTGGACACTTCTTAAACTGATCAATAAAAAAGTTTGAAAAAAAAGAAAAAAAAAAAACATTTCCTACGTACTTAGAAAATGAACTGAAAAAAAAGAATATATATATACTATATATATATATATATATATATATATATATATATATATATATATATATATATATATATATATATATATATATATATATATATATATATATATATATAAATATATATATATAAAGAATTATAATAAGTTTTATTCATTGACAATTTATATAGCTTAAAGTGAAATTTTATTTCTACTTATTTTGGGGATTATTAAACATGCTAGTAACAATATTTTTTAATCCTTTGAACTTATCTCAGATTAATGTTTGTTGAATCTCGACTTGGAATAACACTCTAGAGAAGATTAACACTAAAGAGCCTTTACCATAGATACTCTAGTGAAGATTAAACTAATAAGTCTTAATGATAGATGCTCTAGAGAAGATTAACAATAAAAAGTCTTAATGATAGATACTCTAGTGAAGATTAAACTAATAAGTCTTAATGATAGATTCTCTAGAGAAGATTAACACTAAAAAGTCTTAATGATAGATGCTCTAGTGAAGATTAAACTAATAAGTCTTAATGATAGATTCTCTAGTGAAGATTAAACTAATAAGTCTTAATGATAGATTCTCTAGAGAAGATTAACACTAAAAAAGTCTTAAAGATAGATGCTCTAGAGAAGATTAACAATAAAAAGTCTTGAGCACTTAAGGAAGGTCAGAAGAATATTCAAATTTTGTTTCATGCTTTATTAGAAGGAAACAAATGATGAGAAATTGGAACAAAAAATTATTATTTATTAATATTTTATTAATATTATTATTTTATATTATATTATAATATATATATATATATATATATATATATATATATATATATATATATATAATATATATATATATATATATATATATATATATATATATATATATATATATATATATATATATATATATATATATATATATATATATATATATATATATATATATATATATATATATATATATATATATATATATATATATATATATATATATATATATATATATATATATATATATATATATATATATATATATATATATATATATATATATATATATATATATATATATATATATATATATATATATATATATATATATATATATATATATATATATATATATATATATATATATATATATATATATATATATATATATATATATATATATATATATATATATATATATATATATATATATATATATATATATATATATATATATATATATATATATATATATATATGCAAGTTTTTCTCATTTCGCATCCATACCAGAAGGACTTTACTTTCCATTTTCTCTCACTGACACTCCTATTTTGATGACTATTTAAAAATACGAAGAAAAACATTTCAAGTTCCCAAAGTCATCTCTTTATACAGTTTGTTTATTTAACGTGTTCTATTGCCACACCTTCTACTCTAAGTGTCGCATAATTTCAAGTTGCTAAATCAATATTTTGAGTTTTATTCCTTCTGTGTATATGGAATTTTATTGTACTTGTCTTCCGAATTGTTACGAAATTAAGTCTTGCATTATGGTATTGATTTCATACTTGATAAAAAAATCAGTAACTCGATACACTTGATCAGTTTTTTTCCCTTTGATGACATAATAGTAATAATGTCTTGTGTATATTTGGCATTACCATTTCTGCGTAGCCATGTTTGATTTTATTCGGCAGCGAAAATTTACTCTTAGTCAAGAAATAAGCTGAAAAAAAAGATTCTTCGCAGGTACAATTGTCTATGTATAAAAATATTCTAACCAGTCATTATAAAAGTTGTTTACCTCTCATACCCAATAACAAAATAAAGGGTAGAGTCCCAGGTAAAATAAAGTTATAATCAATTACTGTTCTTCATCGAGACTAAAGAAATTGAACAC
>SEYY01000952.1:235720-248220 GCA_009176605.1 Armadillidium nasatum
CTTTCTGGGCACATGCAAGAAAATTGTCAACTTTGGGGGCTCATATTTCCTCAACCATAGCAGATAAAGGAACCATCCACGAAGACTTCTAAGTCCTAAAAGACACGCACAATTCAAATATTAAATATTTTTGCTCTATCCCTCATATTTTAGAATGTCAAAAATTCACAGAACCTGATTTCAAAAAAAAATTTAAAAAAAACAAATGAGGGGTCATATCTCCTGAACGGAGGGTTGTAGAATCCTGGGATATTCATGTCGAACTCTATTTCCATAGGCTATTTAAGTGATATTTAAAGCTATCTTACATGACACTAGTTGTACACTTGAAGATCGAACCTGTGAAATTTAAAAAAATCTTATTTCAGGGTTAGGCAATCTGAATCTGGAGTCCTATCCCTCTAAGACGTGCCATTAAAGACTTATAAGCCATTAAAGGGGACCCTAAAAGCGCTTCCACTCGGACCCCGCGCGACGGGAGGGCCCCAGATCTTTTTGGGATCCACGAAAGAGACCATTGTGCAAGTATTTTAAAAGAAGTCCTTAGAGATAAAATTATAAAACAATATATATATATATATATATATATATATATATATATATATATATATATATATATATATATATATATATATATATATATATATATATATATATATATATATACTACCCTTCTTTCATGATCTGATCGACTTGACCTCCCGTCCTCTCGATCCCGAGTCAAACAAAATGTCACCATCATCCATCATGCACGCACATGAAAGATACCCAAATTTTGCCTAAATTTCATTTTATAAAGGAGTAGAACACTACTTAAAATTTCTAGAAGTTATAAAAAAAATATCGTTGATTCGATTTTGAGGATAAAATATTGATATATCATCTTTAAAAATATCATCAAAATTTTTTCGATACTATCGTAATAAAATATTAATATTGATATATATCGATACTCTTTCGGCATCCCCACCGACAACAACAATGAACTTACCAAATGTAGGCTGAGTGACCCTAAAGGCTAAAATAAAATGGTTCATGAACTTTTTTTTAACAGATTATACTATTTAAATATATTTGATCTTCAGACTATACTATTTAAATATATTTAATTGTTTTACAATATGGTGTCCAATGAAAATATTTCCATTTTCATTGTTTTAAGTGGTTTAAGTGGCAAGCTTGTAGAGGGAATACCACAGATAGGCTAGGCATTGTTAAACCGTTTTGTAATTTGTTAGTGGAATTTTTGCGATTAAATAATTCTTCTTGACAGGCATTATTTAATAATTAAATCATGAAATTGGAAGTTTATTTTTTAAGGTGTAAAAAAAAATAAAAGTAAGTTACACTTCAATTATTTATAAATAAATTAACCATGCCTTATATTGATGATAATGCCAATGTCTGACAAATTTGTTACATGAAAGTAATGGAAAATATATCAAGTAACTTTTAAAAGATTTTATGATATTTACCTCCTGTGCAAGTATTTTTATACTGTTAATTCATGACACATAAATATTTATGTTTGTTGGCTTGGTCATGGTTTAGTATAGAGGTGGACTGAATGTCAATTTTCAATATTCATGAGTGTGAATGTACATGCAAATAATTTTTTTTTTAATATTCGTGATTGCAAATATTTTTTTAATGTTTGCAAATGCAAATATTATTTCTTATGATATGTCCTTTTTTATATTAAACAAATAGTTTATTAAATATTTTTTAAATGTTTTACCATTAATAATTTAATAAAACATTGTTTTTTCAGAACATTTGAGTTTATATGGTTCAGTTCATTTTTCAATATACCTTGTAAGTTGCAAGATATTGGCTTAAGGGTTGTGCAATGTTCAATAATGATTTTCCTCCTGACCTGTTAAAATATACATTTTAGATTGATATTTCCCAATTATATTTATTTACATTTTAGTCAATATACTGTACTAATTGGCGATTGTTTTTACCACTTTCCAGATGTACTTTTTCACTTCTTAAAACTGATAATAGATGTTCATATCGTTCAAAGGAAATTCTGTAATTGTTTTAATTTTAATTTATTATTTTTATAATATAGTTAATACTATTCTAATTTCAGATTGTTTACAAAATTATTTATTTTAATATAGTTTTAATTAATAATGGACTTTACCTTGTTTTACAAAAATGTTTTCCCAATTTTCAATTAAGTTATTTTTACACTTTTTTATTCCCAAAAAACCTCTATCACCTACTCAAAAGACAAAGATCAAAGACTGCTAATAAATTTATTTTAATTAAAGACTTTAATTTAATATTGCAAAAATATATATATATATATATATATATATATATATATATATATATATATATATATATATATATATATATATATATATATATATATATATATATATATATATATATATATATAACCATAGACCAACACAAAGGAAATATCTTTTCGTTAATCACAAAGATATTCATGTATCAGTTTTCAAATTTGCAGACTGTTTAGGATTGTTGTTCTACCCAGTGATGTTAGAAACTTGACTAACAATCAGAATAGATCAAAGAAATGCACATTACTCAGACCTTATTTACATTCCTTAAAAGAAAAGTTTCAGAATGGAAGAAAATTATTCTTGTAGCCTAGACAATTATAGACAAAATAATATTGACTGATACATATGTTTAGATATTTGTCTTCAAAATGTAGTAAAATTTGTTGGTTAAAAATTTGTAACTATTTTTGAATGAAAATATATAATCAACTACATAAACTTTGGGGCTACTTACTCTTATAACTGAAATAGCAATTTACCAAAATGAATGGGTTTGTAGTTATTTTGGTTAACATTGTTTATCAGATGTTACAACAACATACCATTGCCAGTAGGTTTTGATATGTGAAAAAGTTATGGGTTTGGTGCATATGAGAGTTCAGTTTTTATGGTTCAAAAGATGTTGGTAAACTCTCACAAAGTTTTATCAAACTTGAAGATGGTCAAGCAGGTGGATCTTCTAAATTTGGACACTTACTTGGAATGACCCTGTTTAATCTTTTCTACTTTTCTAGTCTTCCACAGGAAAGACTTCCATCCTATGTTAAGAAATGTTTTTGGCACTTCAGTGTTGCTAACTGGTCAGACTTCCAGTCAAGCTACTCTAGTATCCTAGGAATGATAACTGCTTTGCCAGGAGGGTTCCCACAGTTTGTAGAATGTATAGTTGTGGTGATATTCTCTTTCATGGAGGTGTACATTTCATATTTTTCTTTTCATTTAAAACTAATTAACCCTGGCTTAGCTCCACTTCTTCTTGTTATTTGTATTAGGAATGCTGCCTTTAGGAATTACTGTCATCTTTAGACTTCATAAACAAAATGCTTTTTATATTTCATCACTGAATAGTGCATAATCTATTCTCTGTGATACTTTCCTCCTTTTGAATAACTTCTAATCAAATAATAATACTCTGAACAAGCATAGTATGTCAGCTATTATATAGTCACCAAACATAAAGTTTTAATATTGAACCTCTTTTAGGTTAAAATTTTTCAAGCATTCACTCTAGTTTTTGGAGCCACACTGCACTGAGAACACAAAATCTACTTTAATAAATATGTACCTTTAACGTCTGTGTAGCAGGGCTCCTCTGCTGAGGAAGGAGATTGTGTTTTAAGTTCAGTGTGCCGACTAAGACTTGTGTGACTACTTGATAAAATTTTAATTCTGCACAAAAATTTTGTGTTGTATATTTCAAATTATTTTTATTTTTTGTTTATTTTTTTTACAGAATGCCACCACTCACGGGCAGAGCCCTTTTCAAGGAGGGGTCACACACAAAATGAAGAAAGCTCACTCAAACACAGACCTAATGCACATCCCTCAGGTGTGCACAGATGTAAGCCTTGAAGAGTGAAAGATTAAATACAGGAGGAAAAATAGATGATGGTAGAGAGTTTCACAGATCAGAGATGGCTGGAAAGGAGGCACCACAATGGACTAGCCTGGGGTTTCCTACATCCACACAAAATTGATTCAAAAGCAGGGCACCCCTTTTGGAACAAGGACATCGCAATGGTGGAGGAATGCGAGATGCCAATTCCCTCGAACACCTGTAATAAAACTTCTTGCTTGGAGATTGAATTACTCTTGTTCTGGGTAACATCATTTGATTGTAGATTTATCCAAAGTGTGTACAGGTATACATGTGAAAAAGATAAGCATACTTCCCGCTCAGAGCCTGTATTTTACAATAACTGTATTAGACACACACGTTTACTATTCAGTATTCAACTAGCCACGCTACATTTAAGTTGTGTTATTTATTATTTTCAATTTTTTAAAATTATCATCGTTCTTTTTTTTTTTTTTTTGTATGAATAGAATAGGTCAAAGAAGAAAATAGTGCAAACTTCAATATTGCAATTTTTTAGTAATAAAAAATATAATCTTTAAATATTTTTTTGTTCAATATATAATTAATAAAAGCTTTTAAATATACTTGTTGTTTCATTATTCATTCATATAATTTTATTATTCATTTCAAGCATGGAAATCATTATTAATAGACATCTATAATTAAAAAAAAATGCTGACAAAAAAATTATTGGAACACCCAGTCCATTTATTTGATTGACATAATCTTTAGGACTAAGTCGAGTGATCTTTGTCAGAGTATATAGTTCTGTATATATACTTTGCAAAAATATATACTTTTTAATAAATTTCAATGTAAGTAGGAGTTCACTAATTCATAGAAAGTACCAGTCAACAATGAATGTTAAATGTTTACTTTTAGTTGATTCATAGTAAATTTTTGTGTTGAATATAAGTATGTTAGAAATTCTCTCTCTGCCTCAGTTTTTTGTATTAGCTCTTTCTATTAAGTGGGTACTTGTGTATAAGCTCTATTTGTGTAGCAGTCTAGACGTCACCTATTCAATGAACTTTATTCTTTCTGTCTCAAAACTAACATTTTACCTTAGTGTTAAAAGTGTATAACTGTACAAATGAACTCCAGCCAACCCCGGCCCTGGTTAATATCAGGGAAAACTGATGTTTACCTGCCAGGGTTAATTGCAAATTTTACTTACTAATAGTGTATTAAATCAATCAAAATATAAGAAAATTTTGATTTTGATTCCATTATTCCTTTGTTACATATTGAGTGGGACAAAGTGAATGTAACATAAAGGAGGAAACAAACAATTCATTCACTTAAATCACAATTCACTGTCAGAATCTTCTTGAGCATTTATATCATAAGTTTTAGAATTTGGGGTAGTGAAATGTTCAGGAACATAGGGTAGTGATGTTGAATATGTTACTTCTCTAAGATTGTATTTTAAAAACAATATTTGGCAATTCCTTTCTGAATTGATTTTCCTACTTATAAAAATTCTCTTTCACTGGCGCTGGAGCTTACTGGTGGGCACAAATATACTCTTGTCAGTGTTGCTAGTGTGGGGAAGATCATTCTTGTTTGCCTTCCATAAGGCAATAGTCATCATTGATTGTAATTTTTTTAATTTTACCTAAGTAAACCTGTTGAATAACTATTGAATTAAAAATATTTTTTCAAACTTTTATACAAAATCTGTAATTTTCTGAAATTTTTGTACGAAAAAAATGCATATAATCATTAATTTAGTGAATGTTGGCTATTCTTCTCCTTCCTTATAATTAAATTAATCTCAGTTAAAATTATATCTAATTTTCTTAACCTAAAATTTCAGCACTTTTGATCTTTTTTACAAATTTTTGGCAGTCCCAGCCATAGCACCGTCCCTGGCTAAATTTCAACCCTGGGCAGTTCCTACCTGTACATATGTTCAATTTATTCTAAAGTAAGGTAGCTTCTCTGTAATTTCATCTCTTGATAGATCTTACTTGAATTATGCCTAAGATCTTTAAAGCCATTCTCTACTCTCATGTCTTGGATCATCTGGAATCCTATTCCTTTCTTTTCAGTCTCATTATGACTTTTAATTCTCAAGGTCTACAGGAGATATACTTTCTTATATTTATGATCTCCTCATAGGGACTATAGTAGGCTTACTATGGTGACACGACATCTCCAAGGCTTTATTTAGACCAGATATGATAAAAATGACATGTTGCTGATTCAATTGGAAGCAGAAAATAAATATAATTAATGGGCAAGGTTAGCCCATTTCCAGTTTTTGTCACTTGAGAATACTCCTTAGGGATTTTTATCCTGGGCTTCTATTGTGATAATTTGGTAAATAAAACAATACATATAGTTTAATTTTTTTTTAGTAATTTTTCCTGTTAATACAGCCATAAAACTAGGTCACATAAACCTTGCCACAAACTTATCCCTTCCAAACACATCAAAACAGTAGCTGTAATATATATATATATATATATATATATATATATATATATATATATATATATATATATATATATATATATATATATATATATATATATATATATATATATATATATATATATATATATATATATATATATATATATATATATATATATATATATATATATATATATATATATATATATATATATATATATACGATATTTATATATGATAAGCAAAAGTGTAAAATGTGTAAGATGTTCAATTTGACAGTTAATCTAACTTATTAGAGCAGTATATTGAACACTAATATTTAATTATAGTATTAATACTTTTAAATTGCATCAGGTGGTTTTTTTAAAAAGGATTTGGGATCTTTAATTTTTGTAATATTTGCATGAACTTATTTAATGTTTCTATTGTATATAAGGTAATTTGATACTAATTTAGTAACTTGTATATAGTAATATTTTCTGTGCCAAAATACTTTTTAGCTTTTTTTGTAATACGGTTTTATTATTATTATTTTCAGATTGTTAGAGCCTTTAAATTTAACTTTTTAATTATTTAAAAAAAACAATTTTCCACTAATTTTTTTTTAATTAATATTGGCTCTAATTTTTAACTCTGTGTAGTGTTATAAACACTAACCTTTATAAATATGTTAATTCATTGACTATAATTTGTTGCTAAGTGCCAACATATTCTAGTCTGATTTTAAGAATGGATGGAGATGGAGGCACCCCTCGTAGAATAGTACGAGTTCCTAACTCACGACGTGCCAATGAAGAAAAAATTCCTTTATCAGAGAAGGTCAGTGTCACTAAACATAATAAATTTTGATGATATATATATATATATATATATATATATATATATATATATATATATATATATATATATATATATATATATATATATCCTAAATGGCATTAACCCTTTTATAAAATAAAGCTCTGCATAAATCGGTGAAGGATATGATTGAATTTTTTTTTTTTTGTAATGTGCATTTATGCCAACCCTGCTTTTTGTTATTAAACATTTTCAGTTTGTACTCTCTTAAGACTAATTCATGTTAAACTGTTAATATAATCTTTGAGAATAATTAATGACATCTGTATCTCTAACAGTTTTAGATTGTATATCATAATATTTAAACAATGTTTACCTGTATATAAATGACAGAACTGCAAAAGTAAAACTAATATATTACATATTACATCATATCTATCTCAATTCCTACTGTAGTTTGTGCAATCTTAAGAAACCCAACATATCCATTCTTGATATTTTGCTTAATCCTAAAAACATCTAGCTTTTGTTTTAATGAAATTAAATATCTCAAATGAACACATGTATTCACTTTATTCAAATTTTTGAATAGATTAAAGTATTGCAAATTACAGTTTATTATTATTATTATTATTATTATTATTATTATTATTATTATTATTATTATTATTATTATTATTATTATTATTATTATTATTTATATATCCTGTTTGAGTATATTGTATAATTGTGGAAATTCAAGATGTTACAAAGTAGGTTTCAACACTTTCTGCATAACTGGCAGCTCCAACTTCTTAAAATTTAAAATATTTACTGTAACATTGACACTATTATTATTTGAAGATAGCAATTGGTTAAAATATGTTTATTATTTTGAATTATCTTATTTTGATGTCATTTCTTATAGCTAAAATGTAATAGCTTAACATTACTTTTTTGAATTAGGGAATAATCTGTTCAGTTCGAAGATAAACTTTTTCTAAACTTTTTCAAAATGGGTTTGTTGTTTAAATTAAAAAAAAAAAACTAAAAAATTAAATTACAAAACTAACATTAAAATTGCATTCCTGTTAAAGTGGAGAACGTTTTATTTTCTTCCTTTTCAGTGCAATTAAAATAAAAGTTTTAAAGAGTAAAATAATATGTAAGTTATTCATCTCAAATTTGAAAAATAGGTTGAAAAATGATGAAATGTTTTGATTAATATTTTGATATTGTCTGCTTCCTTTCCTTCTTTAGAATGCCACATACAACGTTACATTTGGTTTAAATATAAAGTACCATAACTAGGTATAGTTACACTGATTCTTCATTCCAACACACAAAAATGGAGGAGGTGTAAGTTTATAAAGTTAATTTTGAGAAAAATGAGTTTGAAGATTTTCGTTGTTCAGAAGAATAAAGGGAAATAATTAGTTAAATAAAACTACCAATCGATTCACAGATTATCTCAAAAATTATTATTATTATTTTATTATTATTATTATTATTATTATTATTATTATTATTATTATTATTATTATTATTATTATTATTATTATTATTATTATTATTATTATTATTATCTATTTATTTATATATGTACATTAAATTCACTCGAATGTACCGACCTTGTTGTAGACAGGAAGGGGTCCATAACTTCCTTTCAAAGGCTTGAGTTTTCTGATAAAACGTTATGCTTTGTTCTTTGTATTATTCTTCTATTACACCTTTTTTATACTTGTTAAAAAATATATATTTAAAGATGCAAGAGAAACAAGTAGTTAATGAGGAAGTAACATTCTATATATATTGTGAATGAAAAATTTTGTTATTCTTTTCCCCATTCGATGAGAATTGATGCTCATATTTTCTAGAATTTACATCTCCATCTTTTTTTTTTTTTTTTTTTCTTATTATTATTATTATTATGAAATAGAAGCGATTATGATTGTGTCATGGAATTAAACGCGTTTTATGGACATTTTTTTCTTGAGATTAGCATACTTTTTTTAATTAATAGAGATTAGCATACTTTTTTCAATTTGTCACAAAAACTATGATTGTGGAGTATGCTTTTTAAAATAAGGTTTTAATATTTTTGGAAACTTAAATATTAAGTATTTATTTGGTCTTAACTACTAATAAAACATAAGATACATCAATTAAACTTGTATAGTTATCTATAATAGGTATTATAGGAAATTCGTTGGTAAACTTCGTTTTTTTTTTTTTTTTTTTTTTTTTTTTTTTTTTGCCTAGCTTTTCATCTATTTTGCTATTAATGTCTTCCTCTCTCTCTCTCTCTCTCTCGATGCTCGCTATCATGACTTTTGTTTTCGTACGTTATCAAAGCTCAAAGCTTATCTTTATAATCTTATCATTGTTAATGTGGCACAAAAAAAAGAAGAAAATGTCTTTCTTTCCTCAGTGTCGAATAATAATTGTTTCTAAAGAGAATTACGTGTGATTTCGCATAAATTATTTTTTAACTTGTATTATTATTATTGTATTAATTATACGTTATACAATACGTCATTCGCGTTGGTTCTGCGTTTTTTTTGGGATTTTAAGTTTGAGAAAGGTTTTGATTCTTCACAAATATAAAGGGAGGTGTTCAGAGTGTTACGTTGCAGTGCTTAATAGAATTTGCTGTACGTGACAAAATGCCAATACGATTTTAACGTTTATAATTGTGTAAATAATATAAAAGCTTTAGTAGCTAAGTAAAATGAGTGAGAGGGTTACACTTAGAAAAAAAAATCCGAAACTCTCCCTCGTTAAAGAGGAATTTGATTCGACTAACAAGACTAGTAATATTGAACGTCAACACAAAGTTCTCAAGACAAGGAGGCCATTGTCTTGGTGCTTACCTTCCGAAATTAATTATAAAATCGTGAATGGCAAAGTGGTCGTTGAGAGGAACGTGGAAAGAGATGATGCCTCTGACACATGGTCTTACGATTCTAGAGACGACATTCTTTCCCGAAGGAGACATTCAACTATTGGGTATTCAGTAGAAAGTGAGAATTCGTCGGTAACTAATAATATTTCACCTGTTCCCTCTGCGCTGTCTACTCGGACGAGAGATTATAATTCTCATGCCCATGCTCGCGATGGGGACCAGTCTAAAATCCGTAGGAGGGTTCCTTCCAAGAAGTTCATGGGAAAGAAAAAATTATATGAGGTAGTATATATATATATATATATATATATATATATATATATATATATATATATATATATATATATATATATATATATATATATATATATATATATATATATATATATATATATCAGGACAATTAAACAAAAAGTTGAAATTATTGATAATTATGAGGTTTGGCTTAAATTTATTCTAAAAGTTCTTTTCTTGCATTGCTCTACTATCAAACATATTTTAAGAGCTGTTAGGTAAAATTGTATTCATAATATACTATTTGAACAAGTCTCTATACATAAGTATAAATTTACTCTGTATTAGTATCTATTAAGTTTTTAATTAATAATTATATTTAAAAGATTTATTTGTAGAATTATTGTAAACGACTGGTTTGGAGTTAATCATTCCTTCATTATTAACATTTGATGTCTTATTTGGTTGTTATATTGAATGACTTTTTTTTTTTTTTTTTTTTTTTTTTTTTATACGTTCTAGTGTTTATTAATGTGAGCTTAATGATTCTTGTTTTATTTTCATTGGTAAATAATTGGAATACCGGGATTAGAGCAACATATTGCATGAATTAACACTTTTTAGTGGTATGTGATATTCTGGAGGCTTTACGCTATCATGAAATAGATTTGGATCGGATTTAACAATGGTTTGTAATTTAGTGTTGTCACGCCATGGATGTGAAATTTTATGATAAAAAACCTGGATGCGGATCTTTCAGTTATGCATCTGCTTTCATGCTGATGCGAATCGTTTAAACTTTATACATTGAATATATATATATATATATATATATATATATATATATATATATATATATATATATATATATATATATATATATATATATATATATATATATATATATATATATATATATATAATGGGAGAGGAACAAGGGTTTTTTAGAGAAGGTAGGGGATGTGTGGATCAGGTGTATACGCTAAGGATAAATGGTGAGAAATTGCGTGAAAAAGGTAAAGTGGGATATGTATGCTTTATATATTTGGAGAAAGCGTATGATAAGGTATGTAGGAGGAAGTTGTTTGAGGTATTGAGAGAGGGATGGGGAGGTGGGAGGAAATTTATTGAAAGGGATCAAAGCCTTTTGTGAAAACTGTAGAGCGAGGGTGACAGTGAAGAAGGAACCTACTGATTGGTTTACCGTAGGAGTGGGGTTGAGACAGGGATGTATAATATCCTTATGGTTGTTTAACCTGTTGTTGGATAGTTTAGTTAGGGAAATAGAGAGAGAAAGGAAGGGTATTAGGATGAGAAGTGGGAAGGGTGAATGGGAGGTAAATGTACTATTGTTTGGGGATGATGGAGTGTTTGTGGCTGATTCTGAGGAAAAGTTAAGAATGTTGGTGAGAGAATTTGTTGGGAAAAAAATGCGCAATTAAAGGATTGGGGAAAAATCCAGCAAAAAGTAAAGTAATTAGGATGAAGGGGTGATTGTGAAAGGGGAATAATGGGGGGGGGGTGTAAAGGTAGAGGGGAGAGACTGGAAGAGGTATAAGAACTCAAATATTTGGAAAGTTGGTGGATGGAAAAGGAAATAAAGAATAGAGTGGTGGAAGGAATGAAAGTGATGGGGGGGGGGATTAAGGGAAGTATGGAAGAAAGGGAAAACGTCAAAGGAAATTAAGGTACGAATGTTTGAGTATATATATGTTTGCCATCGGTAATGTATGGTTGTGAAGCATGGATGATGAATGCTCAGGTGAGGAAAAGATTGAATGTATTTGAGATGAAGGGACTGAGAGCTATATGTGGTTTGAGAAAGGTGGACAGGATCAGAAATGATAGAATATAGGAGATATGTGGATAGAGGAGGGTGTACTAAGGTGGTTTGAGCACGTGTGTAGAATGGATGAAGACAGGATTGTGTGCAGAATGCATAAATCCGAGGTTGAGGGAGGTAGAGGGAGAGGAAGGCCAAAGTGGAGATGGATGGATGGAGTAAAGGAGATTTTGGGTGGAAGTGGTTTGAGTCTGGAAGATGGCAGGAGAGTTGCGGAGGACAGAGGGAGATGGAGGGCGGTTTTGAGGGAAGAGGGTGAAAGGTGAGGTGTGTATGTACGTGTGTGAAAGAATATTGGCGTGCACCACCAATATATATATATATATATATATATATATATATATATATATATATATATATATATATATATATATATATATATATATATATATATATATATATATATATATATATATA
>SEYY01000952.1:258220-260720 GCA_009176605.1 Armadillidium nasatum
CGGCATATGTTTTCTGTTATTGGACTTTCAATGCAATAATTGTTTGATTAGTAATATGTTTGGGGGGTTTTGGTGGAATACTTGCATAATTATGACTATTCATGCAAATTTTTACACGTAACACAGAAATTGTACCCAAGAGAATGATGTACTCTTTCATTAAAGAAGTACATTGCGGTCATTATGTTACACCATTCAACCTTTGTTGGATGTACTAATGCTCTGGTAATTCCTATACCTTTTCCTTTTTAATTTTTGAAGTATAAACAAATGTAAATGAAATCATACACTTTTATTTTCTTTTAGCGCCTATAAAGCTTTATTGTTTTGTATGTATTCAATTGTGGTTTTTTAGCGGGACTTGTAAATCAGCAATCACAAGATTAAACATTACAATAACGCTTTCTGCGTAACTTGATTGAGACAGGCAGCGTATACGTATCTTTAGCAATTAAAATGTTCTATACATTAGCTTCATATTGATACAAATATAGTATGCTCTAGAATTATCATTAGCAGTGCACAGTTTACACACGATTACAATAGGATCCTACGAAATTTAATAATAATGTTAAAACTGGATTTTTTTATTCAGAACTACTCTTCATTTGACCTATGTATGTGGGATTTGCTTGATGCCAAATAATATAAGACTGACGTAATTTATATATATATATATATATATATATATATATATATATATATATATATATATATATATATATATATATATATATATATATATATATATATATATATATATATATATATATATATATATATATATATATATATATATATATATTGCTCTGGCAGGTATATGCCTGAAATAAATTTGAAACCCTATTACTCTCTCCCTAAAGGGATTTAAAACTTCGAAGCAGGAAACAAAAACCCCTTCAGGTTTTAAAAGGGACTTTAAAAACAGATGGAAAATACGTAGAAGCAAATAAAATGGAAGGCCGACGAATATTTGTTTGTATTACTACGTAAAGACGAAGTTTATTCTGGACTTGTTCAAAACGCAAATTGTTTATAGAAGTTACGAATATTTCTAATTAATTTGATAAAGCGAAAATGAAGAGAATAATTGAAACGTTTTTTTTTTTTTTTTTTTTTATCGAGTTTTAAGTCGACAATTAAAGTAACAGTGATTCCGATAGGCAATTTAGGTCTTAAGTCTGTTATACGATGAGATTGTATTAAGGAAATGGAGAATTTATAAGTTGAATAATTGTTACTTCGCAGAATTTATGCGCAAAGGAAGTAACAGATCTTTATAATTAATGAGCGCTATGAAACATAAATTACTTGCAATATGTGACCTAAAAATATTTGAATATAATTTTTCAATAATAATAATAATAATAATAATAATAATAATAATAATAATAATAATAATAATAATAATAATATGTTCAAGGCAGAATAGAGAATTCTTTAGGTTAAGATTGTGTACCCTTTAGAATTTGATGTAAAGCTAATCTGTTTTGGAACTCTATTTTCATGCACTTATGATACATTAACTGTTTATTTTGTAAAAAAAAAAAAAAAATTTTAAAAAAAACTTTCTTTATTTTTTTTTTTTTTTTTTTAATCTTTCTTTCTTCATTCAGAAGTATTTTTTTTTTCTGGCTTTGAAATTATTCAAATTACCAGTCCACGTCTTCCTATACACATGCAACAGCAATTTTTTTAAATCATTGCTTTTTTCTTCTTCTTTTAACTCTATTCTTGAAACTTGTTAAATTATATATATATATATATATATATATATATATATATATATATATATATATATATATATATATATATATATATATATATATATATATATATATATATATATATATATATATATATATATATATATATATATATATATATATATATATATATATATATATATATATATATGATATGATATAACCTTCTAACTATCGTGTTATAAGTCTCACTTATATTCTATCTAAATTATTTGAAACACTCCTTTTTATTTGTTTCACGAATAATAAATTTTTATTTTTATTGTCAAAATTTATTAAATAATTAATAATTGAAAAAATTAATTCTGACAATTTTACCTTTTTCTACCAAATGTTGGGACATTTTTTAAGGAGCACCCCATCATGAATAGAGGTTAAAACATGTCTTTTATTATTTTAATTATATTAAAGGTAAGTTACGTATTAAAAATACAACTTTGTTTTCAATTTATTGTTTAATTATATTGCGCTTTCCATATTATAGTATATGATAAAAACGGAATATTCCCATAATTAATTGAACAAACTCAGGATTAGGAGATTGCGGAGAGAACAAGCTTGATAATCGAGAAGTTTGATTAAATTTGGGATGTTTTTCTTCATTTTTTCACATTTTGAGAGATTAATAAGTACTGTACTTTTTTCAGATTGCAAATAAACTTTTGTAAACTTTATATTTCTATTCAGTTTCTTGCTTATCATCGTTGCTTGATGCCTATAGAAAATTCATCGCA
>SEYY01000952.1:268220-273220 GCA_009176605.1 Armadillidium nasatum
CGTTTTAGTATTTTTATTTTATCTTTATAGTGTCTCCTTTTACATGTTAGGTATTTGGGTAGAAATTTGGTTAATTTTATTCCTTAAAAATCTTTTTTATTTTATCTTCTTGCTGTGGGTATGTAATGGGCGGATTTTTTTTGGGCGTGGTACGAAACCCTTTTGGGCGTTTGAAGGTATGTAGCGTTTGTGAAGCAGTTAAATGGAAATAATTTGAAGTTATCTCAGTATTCTTTTCAGTAGTTTTTTTATTTATTTATTAATTTTTTTTTAAATAGGAATGATAGTTGTAATATAATCAACAAAGTTCTTAAAATAATACAAACCTTGATCGTAGCTTTGATGTTAGTTAGATAGTGAGCATGAACGCTTATAAATAGGTCTAATTTTTAATTATTCTGTCGAGAACAAAAGTTTTGAATACGTATGTATCACTTTTTTTTCATTGGAAACTACAATTCTGCTATGGTATTTTATATATTTTTAAAATTTCTTCTTTTTCTATTTACTGGATGTTATTTGATCTCCAGTGGTCAATTGTAAAACACCAAGAGGCGAGATCTCTCTCTCTCTCTCCTTCTCATAATTTGATAATTTAATCTACAAAAGATGGAGCTACAAGTAGTAGAAAAAATATTCAGCAACGCGTAAAGGAAAATCATATGCAAATTGCAGAATAAAATTGGCGTTTTAGCTTATGTTATGGGAAACACAACAGTTATATGTATAAATTTATGTTGCTACCGATGATGGAGGCTAGAGGTTATATATATATATATATATATATATATATATATATATATATATATATATATATATATATATATATATATATATATATATATATATATATATATATATATATATATATATATATATATATATATATATATATATATATATATATATATATATATATATATATATATATATATATATATATATATATATATATATATATATGTGTGTGTGTGTGTGTGTGTGACTTAGGGTTGTTTTTCTGTTTTTCTCTGGTTATATTCTGGATGAAGCAATAATAATGTGAGAGAATGTTGACATTACATTGTTTCTATCATGCAATTGGATTACTTATATATATATATATATATATATATATATATATATATATATATATATATATATATATATATATATATATATATATATATATATATATATATATATATATATATATATATATATATATATATATATATATATATATATATATATATATATATATATATATATATATATATATATATATATATATATATATATATATATATATATATATATATATATATATCAAAATTGCCTCATTTAACCATTTTGTATGAAATCGTTTGGCGCTTCCATTTTTGACGTTTTGTTGTTATCTTAATTGGTAAATTCAGCTCTTACATTTTTATCTCTTGTCCGAGATATTATGTAAAATATGTCAAAATATTGACGTAAACTACAGATTTAAAATGGTTTTTACCCGCCTACACAATATATATATATATATATATATATATATATATATATATATATATATATATATATATATATATATATATATATATATATATATATATATATATATATATATATATATATATATATATATATAATCAATTTTTCTTCGTTTTGTTCAGGACACATTATTCCATCTGTGGTTAATTATAAACTTTTATTTTTTTCTTCATTCTTCCTATCTTTCTTTTTTATATCTAGAAATCACTTATATGACCTTACCTTTCCAAGGTAAATTTGCTAAAAATATTATATACCTTCCAGATTCTGTCATCGACAAAGTATATCCAGTTATTTTTAATATTTTACAAATTTAAATAAGCATCCATTATTGTTTTCTTTTACATGTAAGGACTCGGTGTTCAGTTCGCAACTTCTCCATATAACGACTTTGTTTGTTTTCTCTGTCATATGTTTTGTTCTTGATGTGAAGTGACTAACCTGTGTGGATGCATGTGTGCTTATTTCTCTTATTATAGAGACCACTTATATATATATATATTATATATATATATATATATATATATATATATATATATATATATATATATATATATATATATATATATATATATTATATATATATATATATATATCCACTCGCCTCTCCTGACTTAATATTTATACACTTCTTATAACGTTACAACACTGAAAATTCTTAAATAACATCGTATTTTCAGCTTTAGAAGATTAATATTAAATTCATATATAATTCCACTGATCCCACCATCTTAAATGTTGACTTTAAAATATAATTTAAAAGTAAATATTCTTTCTTACTAACCCCCGAGGAATTGACTGATAAGCAAGTATTTCTAAAGCAAGCGACCTTAAAATCTTAAAATCTTACATTTTAAGAGCAAATTACTTCAAGATCAAAATATGCACTTTAAATTCTATATTTTAATATTAATAATGATAAATTATTTATTTATTATTATTATTATTATTATTATTATTATTATTATTATTATTATTATTATTATTATTATTATTATTATTATTATTATTGATAGCAATAATGTGTAAAAGCAAATAACGTTAAATTCAGATTATAAGTTTTATAATAGAAAAAAACGATAACTACTCCTTAGAGAACGTAGTGTATAAAAGCCTAACATTTTTAACTAGCGCTATTATAGGTAATTGAAAATAATGTGTATGTCAATGTACTTTTTCTTTGATAGCTTAATTAAATAAACTCATTTTAGCCAAATTGTGATAGTGTATCTTTTGACTTTTGAATGGGGGGAATTGTTTTGAAGTAGCAAATGTATTCCGCTATTAGAAGTGGATTTTGCAATTGAGGTTTCGGATTATTAGAATCGTTGACTGTTTGTGTATGGTAATTGAATAATATCCCTAATGTTTTTAATATATAATGTATATACATTCTGTTAATTTCTTTTTTGGGAAAGTTTTATAAATTAAAAATCCTTTTTTTTATTTATTTTTTATTTTTTTATTATTTTTTATTATTTATTTATTTGATTATTTTTTTGTTTATTTTATTTTATTTTTTTTAAATGATACTAAGATTAAATATTTTAGAGCGTTTAACGATGTAGTAAATAACATTTTATTTCTTTTTATATATATATATATATATATATATATATATATATATATATATATATATATATATATATATATATATATATATATATATATATATATATATATATATATATATATATATATATATATAATGCGTTTGTTTAGAATAAAGGCACTTTTATGTTAATTTATATCGACATGTTTGCACAGTTTGTTCTTGTATGCAATTTTAAATCTTGATTTGTAGTACTTAGTCGATCTCCACCCTTTAAAATATTAGCCTTTCAAAATTTTATTTTTAATTTAATTTTTTTTTTTTTTTTTTTTTTTTTTTTTTTTATTTATTTATATATATATATATATAATATATATATATATATATATATATATATATATATATATATATATATATATATATATATATATATATATATATATATATATATATATATATATATATATAGTATTAGGAGTCTATTTTTGGGATGTTCATACTGTATGGAACAAGCAGTCAAAAATCAAATAACGGCAATAGGCCACTAAAATATTTTAGAAATATGAAGTCTTAATTTTCCTCTCATGTCTATTTTATGTTTTTGAACAACTGTTACTTATAGTTTGCTTCAGACATTGTGCTGATACTCTTTCACTGTGCTATTCTACATTTCGGCGCAGATTGTTGCAGATTTATAATAGAGCCTTACTTTTCCAAAGTTGATTCTTATCAATGTTGAAAGGATGAGTAAACTACGAGATCCCTTCTTCAAGCATATTAAAATAAGTCATCGTTCCGCACATCTTTTACAGGATTTTCTTTTTCAAAGGAAATGAATAAATGGATTTTGGTGCTAACAACAAAAATATAATTTTCTTCGGTTATAATTTCAGCAAAATATCAATTATGTATTAACTTAATTTTTAAATTATTATTATTATTATTATTATTATTATTATTATTATTATTATTATATTATTATTATTATTATTATTATTATTATTATTATTATTATTATAAATGCGCATATTCTGCTTATAAGCTTTGGAATTATATATTTCTTCCGCCCACTGTTTGATTATTAGAATAGCTTTGAAGAGATAGCAAAAAGGTAATCGTCGGTCCTTTTATATATATATATATATATATATATATATATATATATATATATATATATATATATATATATATATATATATATATATATATATATATATATATATATATATATATATATGGGATGAACTCATCTCTAGATTTATTAAAGTTGAATATATTGTAAACTTAGATTTTTACATATATATATTTGAGATATTTTTATCTGTAAGTGTAACTAAAAATCAGTTTTAAAAATGAGTATTAATACTAATAATAATAATATAAATAATAATAATAATAATAATAATAATAATTAATCTTTTTTTTTTTTTTTTTAGATATTATAATAGAGATTATGTAATATTTACATACATGCTCTTCGTTTTGCATATGCTTTTAGGGTAAATTGTGTAAGTCGGCAAATTAGCATTGCAAATATTTAGCATCTTTACGCTGAATTCTTGTTACAATTATAATGACGTCAGTAATTATTTTGGGACGGTAATGAGCCTTTGTAATATTTGTTGCATTCTTTTGTTTGTGCTTGAGATTAAGTTCTTATCATTATGGGGGGAGGGGGGTGGTGGAGGGATAGCTTTCTTATAAATTTTATCAACTTAAGTGATATCTTATATAAATTTTATGAGCTTTAAAGATAATCTGTATGATTTGTTTCTTTGATGTTAGCGTAATATATATATATATATATATATATATATATATATATATATATATATATATATATATATATATATATATATATATATATATATATATATATATATATATATATATATATATATATATATAGTATATATGCATTTTAAATTTT
>SEYY01000952.1:289505-292005 GCA_009176605.1 Armadillidium nasatum
TTAAAGTTTAAACCCATTTTTATAGTTGTTTTTTTTTCGGGATTCTCAAAGGAAGGTCCTGGAGGTCAAACCTTATAAAGAGGGAAGGACTTGGAGGTCAGGGCTGAAAAACAGGGCATCTCTGTTGGAGTTAATAGGTTTTACCATTTCTATTCTCCAAATTGGTAATTGACACAATTATATATATATATATATATATATATATATATATATATATATATATATATATATATATATATATATATATATATATATATATATATATATATATATATATATATATATATATATATATATATATATATATATATATATATATATATCAACGGTAAAGGTTTGGATGTGTAATTGAATATCTGTTCAGATTTTTTCCGTTATCACTTTGGCTTTGATTACTTGCAAAAACAATTTGTCAGTCTTATGAACGATGACCTTTTTTGATACTCAACTAACATTTGTTTTTTGGAAAATTTGTTTGTCATTTGATCAATTAAGTATAATGAAAATTAATGTAGAAAATCTTCGCTTTTTATTTGTTTTAATCATAAAAAGACATCCTTTTTTTTATTTATTTATTTTTTGTTTGCATTTTCAACTTATGATCTCCCCCCCCCCTCCACCTCTCCCTTTAGAAAACGGTGTTAAAAGTTTAAGCATAAGCTTAATTAGGGGTTGATGAGTAAAAAGTTTAAAGGTGAAATGGGTTTTTATTTTAACTGAAGCTAAGAAAAAATTTTAAAGCGTGGACGTAGTGAAAGGCAATGACACTTAAGAGTTGTTTTTCTCTGCAATTTAGGCTCGTTTTAGTTAATTACCGTTCATAATTAATATTTTCTTTGTAAATCTTTTTAATCTATAGTTTGAAAATACTTCTTTAGTCATGGTTTTTATTTATGTAAGCTACATTAATTTTTTAATTCTAAAGAAAATTGAAAAGTATTATATAACATTAAAAAGAGATTCTATGCAACTAAGGTGAGCATATTTCGGATCGTCATAACCAATTCTTTATATATATATATATATATATATATATATATATATATATATATATATATATATATATATATATATATATATATATATATATATATAATATATATATATATATATATTCTGATGCAAATACTCCATTTCCTCTTCTATTGGCAATTCGAACCACAATTTTATAACTCTTAATTATAATACTTTTTGCCTGCGTCATCAACCTATCTTATGGATTTCTTCTGCCACTTTAATCGTCTAACGTTGAAACTTTTCAAGGATTCTACACTAACTACCCTCGAATGGAGGCCGTTATCACTAATGGGAAGAGTAGGTTCATTGCATCGTCAGTTATATCTTTCTCATCGAAATCTATGATTCAGATATTGATTCTCGCGCTATTCAGACTAGAGAAAACGTGTAATGGTCGCTGAAAATCTAGTCTCCCTATATTACAAAAATAAAAAGTAGGACCTGTTTTAACTTTGGAATCATTTTTTTTTAATATCTCCCTAATATATATTTAATTCTAACCCTCTTGGGCCCTTATATCTGCGACGCAACGTTAGAGTTCATTCTCTATAGGTATTATAACGGTAGTTGCTCAAGGGAGTCGTTCACTGGCATTCCATCATCATTGTGATGGCTCCGTAGCATAAGAATTTACTGGTCTTCGCACATATTTCATGTGAAGATGTCTATTCCAGACTTTCACATTGTCGTATCGTCATTTTTTCCGACGCATCTGTTCTCTGCAATTCTTTGTCATCTACTTTTCCTTGTGTATTTAATCATTTTTTTAACGTTAAAATTTGCCTCTGAGCCTATCTAAAGGGTTTGCGTTAGGTTTGGCTTGAGTTTATTATTATTATTAATATTAATATTATTATTATTATTATTATTATTATTATTATTATTATTATTAATATAATTATTATTATTATCATCATCATCATTACAAACATTACAAACCAAGCAAGATTTATGAACACTTCAATGTAGAACACGGAAAGATAACACTTCAAAATATATAAACTCATTTCAAAGTCCTGTATACTTCGAGTGAAGTCCAAAAGTTAAAAATTGCAGAGGCTTTTTACATTAAAAGCTATTGGCCCGACATTAACATCAAATTCAATGTTATGTCCCTTTAAACTTAATATTATTTGAAATATTTTATCAAAATTATTGTAATGTTAATTTATTTTTATTGTATTTTGTTTATGTAAATTCATTCACTACTAAAAGAGTAGAGCGTCACGAGCTCTCGTTGCGTGTGGACGTGTTTCACTCGCTCTGAACTCGCGATGGCCTGAAAGGCAGTATTTTTTGTCTGCCTGGAAGGACGGTATATCAACTCGTTGGTGAGGTCCACTCTCAAAAAAAAAAAAAAAAAAAAAAAAAAAAAAAAAAAAAAATCTGCTATAAATTTCAAGTTTGTGGATGAAACGCGTTAGCGAAGAAATATAATCATTCATTTTATTTTATTTGTAAATTATTCTCATAAATTATCTTA
>SEYY01000952.1:297005-350779 GCA_009176605.1 Armadillidium nasatum
TATATATATATAATAAACACACAGGGTGTTGCTGGACCTCACCGATAAACTTGTAGGACCGATAGGTCGTTAGAGACAAACATTTCTTGTTAGGGTACATATACCCTCTCCCCAACCCATCGTCTCGGGGTTCTGCGCACCGGGCGAGGTCCACATCACGCCACGTAACATAGTTCCGGTTTGTTTTTATTCTTCTTCCTGTGCGTACTTTCGGACTTACTGGACAACGTACCTCTTGTAACGCACAGGCAACTCTGGTTCCAGTATTATGGCTCCCCCAGCTCATTCTGTATTGATGCGCGAGCTCAGCTAACCGTCGACTTTGGGGAACATTGAATTTAGCGTGAAGGACCTGTTGCGTGTCCGCCTTGTTCATCTGACCTGACGCCCCTTAACTTTTATTATCTTTGTGGGCAATGTCAAAGGTATGGTGTATGAATGTCTGTATCGATGATTCGTTTTACCATATCACTCAGAATCCTGCAATGCTCGACATAGTTGGACGACATGTAATGAGGCGTAGGGCAGAGAAGACACATTGCAATGTAAAGATTGTATTGTATTGTGTCCACCTGTTCCTATTCCATTTCCTAACCGTACGGGGGAGCACACGGACCCATTCGCATAACACCGAGACGTTCAAGGGGGGTATATGTACCTTAGCAAAAAATGTTCATTTCTCTATGACCTATCGGTCCTACAAGTTTGTCGTCGAGGTCCTGTAACTATATATATATATATATATATATATATATATATATATATATATATATATATATATATATATATATATATATATATATATATATATATATATATATATATATATATATATATATATATATATATATATATATATATATATATATATATATATATATATATATATATATATATCCTCATAAGAGTTGACGAAAAAAGATAAAAATAATTTCAGATATGTGATGACTTAGTTTCAAATATTTGTTATATATATATATATATATATATATATATATATATATATATATATATATATATATATATATATATATATATATATATATATATATATATATATATATATATATATATATATATATATATATATATATATATATATATCCTACGTACACTTGTTTACAGTTGAATTCTTTTAAACACCCACGCCTATTAAAGTCAATCAAGAGGCTGAATATTTAATTAAGCAGAAGGGTGAGTGGGACTTCTCAGTCCTGCCCTTATATATATATATATATATATATATATATATATATATATATATATATATATATATATATATATATATATATATATATATATATATATATATATATATATACAGTATATAATTACGGTATTTAATACACGGAACAAATTATAATATGAAAGCAATTATGGTTCGAGATCAGGTCATTATTATTATTAAACCTGAAGATTTTAATTTTATGTTTTCATTTTCCTTTTGGTTTCAATTGTCGTTCTTCGCTTTTTAATAATAATAATAATAATAATAATAATAATAATAATAATAATAATAATAATAATAATAAATAATAAATATTTTTTATTATTTTTTTTTATTTTTTTTATTTTTGTTTCTTTGTTAATTTTTTTTTTTTATTTCTGATGTTCATAAAATCTCAATAGTACATTTTAGCGTAATTATCTCAAATTCTCTTTCGAATAATTATAATAATAATAATTATTATTATTATTATTATTATTATTATTATTATTATTATTATTATTATTATTTATTAGTGTTGTTTTAGTTATTGTCATTGTTTTTTGTTATGAAAACTAAAACTAAAAATTGGTATTGCAATACTGTATAAATATCAAAATTGTTTCATTATTATTATTATTATTATTATTATTATTATTATTATTATTATTATCATCATCATTATTTGTAGTAGTAGTTGTAGTAGTAGTATTCGAAATGGCTGCATAACTGGGTGGGTGGTTGGATCAATAATGCATTGTCATTCGAGATGATGAGATTGTTGATTAAAATCCCGACGTTTAATTGTATTTTAGAGCAAAATCGAATTCACGCTAATCCTGGAGATAGAAACCTCTTTTTATTATACTTCGATCGGTGTATTTATTCCACGATCAACTTCGACGAGAGGGAAAAAGAGTCGTTTAAAATTAGTTTGAATCTGTTCTGAGAATAGTTTTGTTAATTGTTTCAACGTTTAAATGTTGGTTATTTTTGTGGCTCGATTTTGTGTTTGGTATTAAAAGTTTAACAATTGGATGATAGGTTTTATATATATATTTTTTTTCATTTCATTTTTCTTGAGAAATTGTGCGTAAAGATTATATATTACTTGTCGTTGCTTTAAATATTTGTTCTTGAAATCTCGATTCCGAGGTGATACCGTTTATTTTTCATTTAGAAATGATTAGTGGTTGTAAAATTAGACAGTCGAAGCTTTATAATTTTCTTTTAAGATAGAAAAATTGTTGTTATAGATAAAAGGTTGTTAAAAGGTCAAGTACTAAGCCTAAGTGAATTGTGATAATAGTAGCTACAAAAATAGTACTTTCTAAACTTTCTTTTTTGGTTTTGGTAACAAGTTTGGATGTTTCTATATTTACCTACTTCTTCTCTCAATATTGTTTGCTGTTCCCTGTTTAATTTATGTACGATTTAAAATCATTTCAGTCGTATTTGTTTTATAAACTTCCCTATTTATCATTTGATAGTTTTTTTTAAATTTCCCACTATTAAGATCATTTTGAATGTTTTTGATGGCTCAATGGAATGGTTTTCGTGTCTGCAGCTTTGTTTCATATTATTACCGTAATGTTATTGAGAATGTTTCTAAATTGCCACTTCCGGTATGTCTTCTTGCGACGTCTTAAAAATGTGTTTTCTGCATTTTAGTTACACAAAACACAAATACTGTAAACAAATTGCATCAATGCCATTATGGAAAGTTTTTTTTTTTTTTTTTTTTTTTTTTTTTTTTTTTTTTTTTTTTTTTTAGGGTACAACAAAGATGAAAACATTTGGACTCGACAAGGCTTCTGAAGGAAAAGTTTTGAATTAATTTTTTTTTTTTTCCATTGAATAACTTTTTTTTCACGACGAAAATTTTCTTTTTATTTCCGCTTGATTTCTCAATTCCCAGACACTCGTTCATCGGATGGATGTTAGTCACACGTGCGTTAAAAGGTCGAATTTTTAATTTGATGCTTTTACATCCTGGGAACGTGTGTGTGTGTGTGTCTCTCTCTCTCATATATATATATATATATATATAATATATATATATATATATATATATATATATATATATATATATATATATATATATATATATATATATATATATATATATATATATATATATATATATATATATACACGTTAGTATGAGTTCGTTGTTCCCTTTTCTGATGCAAAGGTGATAAGTATAATTGCAAGAAGAATTTCTACTTTATTTATCAGAATTTGGCTCACGGAGTAGAGACCTAATCTCGCTAATTAACCCTTTGTATCCACTGTTTCCGCTGTCATCATCCGGTTCCTTATATTATCGCTGAAAAAGATCACTTGCAAGCTATTTTAATTTTTGAATGGTGCATCGAGCATATATATATATATATATATATATATATATATATATATATATATATATATATATATATATATATATATATATATATATATATATATATATATATATATATATATATATATATATATATATATATATATAAATGCTAATTAAATTTTATTACCTTGTACGCTTTATTTTGCATGTGTATCTAATAATTGAGCACGAAAAAAAATAAAATTAAATAAAAATAAAATAAATATTAAAAATAAATAAAATTAAATAAAAAAAAAAAAAAAAAAAAAAATTTTTAGTACATCTTAAAATGTATATTCCGATATCATCAGAAATGCATTTGAATTGCAATTACAGATTAATATATATATATATATATATATATATATATATATATATATATATATATATATATATATATATATATATATATATATATATATATATATATATATAAAATTATTTGAGTGGGTTAGAGGAAACTCAGTAAATTAAAATGTTTGATGGATTCTTTAAATGAGTCGTGCATGAAAGCAGCAGATGTTTGGGAAGAAATGTTTTTAAATGTTTAATTATTATTATTATTAGTAGTAGTAGTGGTAGTAGTAGTATTATAATGACTTTGAAGCTCTGTTATTCTCTCCTTGTAAAACATTTAGTGATTGTGAAATGTTTTTAAAATTATGTTAAACACAGATCAGTTGACATATTTATTATTCTAACATTCTTTATGCAATTTTAAATATTTTCGATATATATATATATATATATATATATATATATATATATATATATATATATATATATATATATATATATATATATATATATATATATTTTCAAATAAAAGGTAGATCAAATAGGTGAATCGTTAGTTCTCTTAATAGGATTCATTATTTATTACAAAAAGAGTGTTTTATTGATGAACTCTTAAAATGTCTGGAGTAAATTGAATAGAATACTTAAAAATAACAGTTTAACAATATAATGAATTAAATTTGAAAACTTCTTCAGTTTTTATAAGAAATTATTATAAAAATGCAGGAATATACAGTTCTCCACAGAGTTGAAAACGAAGTTGCCAAGCGTGAATAAAAAGGATTAAGCTTAACATCATTATTAAAACAATGTCGTTGATTAGGCCAACTAATTAGGTTCCAGCTTTATTGCTTGTGTATACTGTCCTTTCAGAGTTTTTATGCTGTGATTCTAGAAGCATTGTGAATAATCTTGGAATACCTATTTATGTTGTGGCTCTTCTCCTGCGAGTGCTTTTAGTGACTCAATGTTCATGGACAGTAAGATAAGGGTTAGCTGTTTTCGATATGACTAAATGTTACGAGATCCGTAGTTAAAGAGCTTTAAGCTGCGGGAAAATCCAAAATAGTGGGTTTCGTAGTTCGAACATTTAGGGGAGGGGAAAAACAGGTTGGTAGCCGAGAACCTCAGGATAAGTTTTAAAATGGTTGACTGTAACGAAAGTAAAAGTTTTAGATAGAAACTAACGGACCGGCGAAGTACAAATGATCTCACCAACTTAGCAAAATAGGTTTTTATGAAAAAACTATTGACCAACTCTTAAAATTCTGCATAATCGAGTAGATACCTAATTTCTTTATATATATATATATATATATATATATATATATATATATATATATATATATATATATATATATATATATATATATATATATATATATATATATATATATATATATATATATATATATATATAATTTGGAACGGAAATACATAAAAATCTGTGAAGCTCGAATCATTTATGTTTGAAACTGACACCTGTAAATTACAATTACTTCTATTATATTAATATATTTAAAATGTTTGAATTCTTCCATCAGGAAATTATTATTATTTGCAAACAAAAAAAGTTCTACATTTGTATGAGAACAAATAGAAGGAATAGAATTTATTTGTTATTATTTATTTATTATTATTATTATTATTATTATCTTTGCAGGTGAAACTTGAACGGGTTCTTGGTTTAACAGTGCCATCCAACTCCGCGCTTGACTGTGATCCAAACAATGGCATTGTTGCTTACCCCGCTGGGTATGTATAGGTTTAAATATATATATATATATATATATATATATATATATATATATATATATATATATATATATATATATATATATATATATATATATATATATATATATATGTCATTATTTGAAAAAAATTTTCTTTTAAACAAAATATTGACATTTTTTAATGAATTAAAATTTGAACCTTTCAGAAAAATAAAATCTTTTTACATCTTAGGATATAATAGTAGTAATAATAATAAAAATGATAATAATAATAATAGTAATATATAATATATATATATATATATATATATATATATATATATATATATATATATATATATATATATATATATATATATATATATATATATATATATATATATATATATATATATATATATATATACTCCGAATTGTTCCAAACTGATCACTAAGTTATAATTTACGCTCAACAATGGACCGATCAGGGCCTCGGTAATCCCCGGCTATTTATACTAACCCCGGCCCAGACTAATCAGGGAAAACCGGGTTTTACCTGCCGGAGTTAATTGCAAATTATACTTATTAATGGTGGGTTAAAATCAAATAAAATATAGATTTCATTTCCATTATTCCTTTGTTACATATTGGGTGTGGCAAAATGAATGCAATATAAAAGTCTTAAAAGAGAAAACAAAATTCATTCCTTCACTTAAATCACTATTCACTATCAGAATCTTCTTGAACATTTTCATCATAATTTTTAGAATATGGGGAAGTGAAATGTTAAGTAACAGAGGGCAGTGACATTGAAAATGTTACTTCTTTTAGATTCTATTTTAAAAACTGTAGCTGTAAATGTAATTTCTACATTATTTGGCAATAGTTTGAATCCATCATTTTGAATTGATTTCTATACTCTGAATTCTCTTTCACTGGCGCTGGAGTTTGCTGGTGGGCACAGATATATTCTTGCCATTGTTGCTAGTGTAGGAAGATCATTCCTGTTTGCTTTCCAGAAGGCAAGAAAGTTAACGCTGATAATTTTTTTCATTTTCATTTTTCCTATGTAAACCTGTTGAAGCACTATTGTGAATCAAAAATATTTTTTTTTGAATTTATTGTTTTTTCAAACTTTTATTATACAAAATCTGTAATTTTTTGAAAAATAATGCATATAATCATTAATTTAAATGAATGCTAACTATACTACTCCTTCCTTATAATTAAATTAATATCAATTAAAATAATGTCCTATTTTCTTGACGTAAAATTTCAGTGCTTTTGATCCTTTACAAATTTTAGGCAGCCCCTGCCCCTGCCATATTTAAGAGACCCCATCCCCTCCAAAATTCCTACCCCGGTCGGTCCCTACTGACTCAACACGGTCTTATAATGTTCAATAACATTCCAATTATAATTTTTTTTTTTTAAGTAATTTAAAATTTTCATATTCAATGATGGCAGTGCTATTCGTTTCCAGTTTTTAGATCGCTTTTTAATAATAATAATAATAATAATAATAATAAATAAATAAATAATAATAATGCTTTTTACAATGTAATTGTTGTTTACAATAATGTTATGAGTATTTTTTTTTTAGAAACAATATTATATTATGTGGGTCACATGATGATGCTCTCTCTACTTTTTTTTTTTTTTTTTTTTTTTTTTTTTTTTTTAATTGTGGGATTGAATCTTAGACTTAAGGAAGAAAGCATTTAATCTATTATCACTTTATAAAGGTTGATTTTTTTTTTTTTTTTTTTGCTACAGGCAACGAAGTTAATTCTCTTGCGTAATACACGATTATTAAACATATATTAAAACATATATATCTTGTAATTATTATTACTATTTTTTTTGGGGGGGGAGGAGTTGAAATAGATAACCTAATTCACATACAAATTTCAATAATGTGTAACTGTATATGATTTTTCTTTTTTTTACACGTAAAATGATATTTTTAATGATGAGCAGATTCTACGTTGCGACTTGTATTACATTGGATGCCATACATACCCGATACTCTTGTGTGGTTTTATCTTCCCATAAGCATTGTATATTATGTGTTCTCCATCTGCGATTTGTGTTTTGAAGCCTACTTTTAAAATTCATATGGAATTTTTTGAGGACTTGGAGTACGCTTTATTTAACTAATAAGTGTATAAGCAAAATGTCTTAATTGAATACATTTAATATTATAGAATTGACGTAAATGAAAAGCTTAAATAAAGCCTTTACTTATTGAACGAATACTTCAAAATTTTTGTTTAGTGTCAATGGCTGTTACATTTTAATAGATTTAAAATTATTGAAGATTAAAGATTTTGATGCTTTTAGTACTTTGTTTTGTTTCATTATATATATATATATATATATATATATATATATATATATATATATATATATATATATATATATATATATATATATATATATATATATATATATATATATACCTAAAACTTGGTTTCAAAGCAGCTGCTATTAAGAAAAACATTCTTATCATTTTTTTAGAAAGTTTCGTGGATTAATATCTCTTATATAATTATTATTAAAAAATAGCTTTTTTTGGCTTTTAATTCAATGGATAATTGCTCTGATGTCTTTTGAGGTATAAAAGGGCATTCGATACTTTGCGCACAAACTCACCATTGTAAAACTATATATATATATATATATATATATATATATATATATATATATATATATATATATATATATATATATATATATATATATATATATATATATATATATATATATATATATATATATATATATATATATATATATATATATATATATATATATATATATATATATATATATATATATATATATATATATATATATATATATATATATATATATATATATATATATATATATATATATATATATATATATATATATATATATATATATATATATATATATATATATATACTGTATTTGCAAAAAACGTTAACTCTTTTCTTCGTCCTTTTCCCTTTCTCTCGCCTCCTCTGATGACTACAAGTGTCTTAGCTTCTGATGTAGCTTAGCTCGTAGCGCAGACTTTAGCTTCGAACGCCACTTTAGTTTCTAACGCCACTTTACCACTTAAGATGATTCCGGTACCGTTACTTTTCTCCTCCTCCAACTCATGCCTAATATCGTAAATCCTTCCAAACCGTAGATTTGATTTTTGCAAGCTCTGAGGCCTGAGCTCACCAATAAAAACATTTGTCTTTATGTTTTTTTTTTTGTATTTCTCAAATCTTGGAAAACTTTTTTCTTTCTATCAGTCAACTTATTTATACCTTTCAATCTTGCTGGAATTGTGCGCTTACTAAACCTGTGTCAAATGTTTGGATTTATCTAATTATTCTATTCTTAGAGACGTGCATGATTTTTTTTAGTTCATGGACATTGTCTTATTCTTCTTAGAATAAACACGAGAAATCGAATTTTGACCTATCACCACTCGAACCAATCGCTTTACCGTTTGAGTCACGGCATTTTCACGTACCTCGATTTTATTTCCCGTTTCTGACTTTTTTGACTTAGCTTTTCGTTTTATCGGTGAATTTTTTTTTTTATGCAGCATTTGTCATTCTGATTTGATATAGGCTACTATGGTTTAAATCCTGTTCGAAAGTTTCTCTCGGTATCTTTTCTTTTTATAGCATTGATTTACTTTCCGCCATATCTGCATGTACTTTCTTAAATCTCTTTATAGTAATTTTAATTTATTTTATTAATAAAGGTTTTGTTTAATTCCCAATCCATTGTTCACTTGTCAACAAATTTTCATTTGATTGCATTTGATGATGAATATATATATATATATATATATATATATATATATATATATATATATATATATATATATATATATATATATATATATATATATATATATATATATATATATATATATATATTTTTTTTTTTTATTTTTTTTTTTTTTTCCGAAAAATGGTTCTTCAATTGATTGGTTAATCTTGTTTTCGAGATAATAGCATTTCAGAAGGTTATGAACAGTAAATGTGAATAAAAAGTTATTTACCCTAAACTACATTATTTTATTTTTTATTTATTTATTTATTTATTTATTTATTTTTTTTTTTGGCTTGTTCATTATATTCTTCTTCAGGAACATATCTTTTTACCATAGCAATAATCGACCAACATGTCAGCGCTCCATTTTCCTTTGCTCCTCTTCTCTACCGAAATATCTTGATGGAAATGCATACTATATTCATCGCTTATGTTTCTACATTTACAAGGATGCATCGGGTCTTCTATAAGATCTCTTAAATTTTCAGCCTTAAAATCTATCCGAAAACCATTTTATACCTTAAAAGATTTTCATGCCAATTTCTCCGTATGATTTTGCTTTTCTTCGGCAGATTTCTTCGTAAATCCCAGTTTTCTTCTTTTAATATTGGGAAATTAACTTTTCACGTAAATTTTAATGTGAGGGCCACAATTTTTGCTTTCTTTAAACTCTCAATACGGCTTTAAATCAAATTCCACTCCCTACCTTCTTGCTTGAATGGGCCCCTCGTTCTTCCTTGTATTGGGTATCCATCTTAGCTAGAGTTTTTTTTCCACAAACACAGACAGCTCTTCTTGAAAGAGTATAATTTGCTATCAGTTCAACTTAACAACTACCTTATTCTCTAAGACTCTCACCTATCCCTAACAAACTTACGCACACACACATATGCACGCACTAATATATATATATATATATATATATATATATATATATATATATATATATATATATATATATATATATATATATATATATATATATATATATATATATATATATATATACAGTATGTGTGTGTGTGTGTGTGTGTAAGAGGAGAGAATATATATAATTATTAAAAAAAAAAAAAAAAATTGAAAAATAAAAAAAAAAAAAAAAAAAAAAAAAAAAAAAAAAAAAAAAAAAAAAAAAAAAAAAAAAAAAAAAATCTTCATTTTTTTTTTTTTTTTAATTTTGGTATCCTTTTTAAAATCTAATAATATATATTATATTATATATATATATATATATATATATATTATATATATATATATATATATATATATATATATATATATATATATATATATATATATATATATATATATATATATATATATATATATATATATATATATATAATGCTAATGTCATTGACTTGGTTCTGTGTTAATGTTTTATTTGATGAAGTGGTCGTTTTTTATTTTATGAAATGAAAAAAGCAAAACAAGTTTGTTACGCTTCTTCCTTTCTTTTATTATCTTTTAAATGTAGTTGTATTTAGTCTTAATAGATTTGCCTTTACAATATAAAAACTAATTTTTATATATATATATATATATATATATATATATATTATAATATAATATATATATATATATATATATATATATTATATATATATATATATAAAGAGACTGCTGTATGGGGATTCGAACCCTGACCACTTGGATGATGAGTTAGAGTATTACCTCTGCGCCAATACAGTTCAAAAGGAAATCGCCGAAAGAAAGCTCATAGTCAACTGCCATTCAGACTAACTCAAAGGACTTCCCCGACTGCACTCAGACAGAGGGCAACAGGTCATTTATAATCCCCTTCTCTCACAGACTGCTATTTATGTACGGCAGACGTGAATTCAGGGTTCGAATCCCCATATAGCCGACTTTAATACTTGTTTATGTACGCAATAGTTTGCTTATGTTCTTAATATTTTGTTATTTTTTTTTATTTTTTAACTACACTTTAACACATTTATAACGATTTTATGGTGTGTAACCTTTAGCTGAATTTACCAAAGATTCACTCTACCTTCAAGATAAGTTTAGAATATTTTTTTTTTATATTTTCTCTTTAAATATCTTTACTCTGTATCAAAATCTGCTGACATTTTTAAGAAGCTGGAATTATTTTGAACATTCTATCTGCATTCTATTTTTGAATTTGTGCATGATAATATTAGATGACAGCTAGACAGTAGGGAAAAGCGGTTTTAATTGAGAATTATGTTGGTTACGATATCGACAAGATTGAAGCTTTTAATATTGCCACGATAGGAAAAGTTAAACATATTTATATTTAACATATGACATAGTGAAATATTTCAGAATATTGATAGAATTATAGAATAGGAGAATATAAAAATGGATTCCACTTTAAGAACTCGGCCAGCAAAATCGTATTATATATATATATATATATATATATATATATATATATATATATATATATATATATATATATATATATATATATATATATATATATATATATATCACTTTAATCAAAAATTCTGAATCCAATATATTTTCTGCTTGCTGCATCTTTTCCGATTTCCAAAATTGATCTTTTTAATGTTTGAAATCTTCAGGCATGTATAATCTTGTTGTAGATATGGGAATCTATTATTATTATTATTATTATTGTTGTTGTTGTTGTTGTTTATCTTCCTTCTTGTGTACTTCCTGTTAACGATATGTAAATGTTTTAAAATGTAAAATTTCTGTACGTTTGATCAATGTTTGACAAAATTCCTGAACGTTTATCACGACCTTTGTTGATTATCGTCACTTTTTTTTTAGATTCATATCCTGCGTAAATTGCATGCAAAACATGGATCTTCCCTGCGAAGGATTGAAGTGGGAGGGAGCAAGCAAAGTATGTGTAGGAGTATGTGTTCTAGGGGAGGGGATGGGGGTCAGGGGGGGACTGAATATTGGGTGGGATTCCTCTCCTCCCTTGAGAGCCCCTAAGAAGTCATTTACATAAATATAGCTTTTGTATTGTAAATTTCTTTGGTTTTTTTGCATTTTAATTAATTTTATTGCCTCCTTGTGATTTTTTGAAGGAGGATTAAATTACTCGAACTATAGTTTTTATTTTATTTATTTATGTATTATTATTATTATTATTATTATTATTATTATTATTATATTTATTTATGCATTCTGAAAGTGTTTCTTCTATACGTGGTGACCTTCAGTCTTATCAATATTCTTTTCATATAGTTGTAAAAGACGAATTTTAATTTAGGATTCGTTAATTAAGTTTTTATCATCTGTTCATTATGATTTATTTATTTATTTATTTATTTATTTATTTATTTATTTTATTATTATCTAAAGAAAACTGTTGAAAGTGAATCTGTAATTGAGGAACAGCTTTTGGACAAGAAAGATGAGACTTCGAATTTATATCGACAGTAAAATAATTGGTGTAAGAATTTAGCTTTAACGTTGGAAAAGATTGTGATGTTATTTGTTATAGACTTATCCGTCACGGTAGGTTGCTGAAGAAAATATAAATAATAAAATAATTCTGATACTTATATTAAAGTATGAGTATTTTTATATTGAGTTTCTCAACAATTATTTATTAGAATAATTTGTTGATTAGCTTATGTAACAGTACTAATCCAGAAACAGGAAGTTTACAGGAGAGTGAATAAATTGAATGGCAAAAGCATTATACTATTGAAAATACTCATGATATCAATGAGGAATACTGCGAGTTATAAAATGCGTCGATTAAAAGGTATTGACTTGACATTGTGTAATATGTATATTCTCTCATTTCGACAAAAATTGTTCTGTTTATGCCTTTCATCAAAAATTATTACAAGACTTTTTGAGAAAATACAATTAAAGTGTAATTAAGTTTTTTATTTATTTATTTTTAAAAAAAAATTTTTTGAGGGGGTATTATTATTATTATTATTATTAAAGATTTTTGTTTGCTTTTTTAAACTTATCCCTCCTACCTTTGTTATTGTTAGATGCTTATCAAACAAATGGATCTCTTGTTTTTTCGTCTTTAAATTGAAATTGGTTGGTGTTTTTAAATTTTTTCTTTGTCTTTTTTTTTAAATATTTAATACCATTAGTTGTTTTAAATATATATATATATATATATATATATATATATATATATATATATATATATATATATATATATATATATATATATATATATATATATATATATATATATATATATATATAATGGTTGAGGCTTATGGTTACCTACTTCAGCGCTTGAGAATGCAGGCGTACATCAAAACTTCTAATTAATAGATCTTTATAATAATTTGTCGAAACTTTACAATTTAAAATATTCTCTATATTGTTTTTTTTTCTTTTTTTTATTTAAAAAAAAAATTTTTTTTTCTTTAAATTCGTTGAGGTATAGATGCGTGACGAATTGGTCCTCCTACTCTATGAGCATGTATTGATATTTTTTTTGTTTTTTTTTGTTTTAGTAAGTTAATCTTTTTTAAGCATTTTTCAATCTCTCTCTCTCATATATATATATATATATATATATATATATATATATATATATATATATATATATATATATATATATATATATATATATATATATATATATATATATATATATATATATATATATATATATATATATATTATTATGTATGCAAGTGTGAATGGTTCTATAAGTTTTTGCCATAAAAAAGGCGAGATACATTTGACGTAATTGTCAATTTAAAGGCAAAAATTAGTGTATTATTAGGAGATACTCTAACGGTCTATTTGATATGTTGCTTTATAGTCACTTTAAATTTTTTAATAGTAACAATATTAATAATAATTAAGAGAATATGTATTTGAATTTGCATACTAATGTTAAATTAATATTATTATTATTTTTATTTTTATTATTATTATTATTATTATTATTATTATTTTTATTATTATTATTATTATTGTTCGTATTATTTATGTATGGAAAAGTAAACAAAAGATTTAACCTAAACTTACCGCCCATCACGTGGTGTTCGAGCCCCGTTCAGAATGACAATGAGAACATTCGAGTATTTGGGAGAGGCTCTTTAAATTTCGTGTTTCGCATTCTCGGACGACGGTAGGAAATGGGCATTGAAGGAGTAGTGCCAAATGAATGGCAGTTGAAGGTCAAATATTGCAGTTTCAAGACAGCTTATACCCAAATGATACAAACAAACACACACACACACACACACTATATATATATATTTATATATTATTATATATATATATATATATATATATATATATATATATATATATATATATATATATATATATATATATAATATATAATATATATAAAAAAAAACTTTTTTTTTTTTTTTTTTTTTTTTTTTTTTTTTTTTTTTTTTTTTTTTTTTTTTTTTTTTTTTTTTTTTTTTTTTTTTTTTTTATATTTTTTATATATTATTATATATTTATATATATATAATATATATATATATATATATATATATATATATATATATATTATATATATATATATATATATATATATATATATATATACGATCAAAGATCACACGCTAAAGCTCATTATCGCAGTTGAATTCCAACACACTTGAACACCTGTGATTTGGATTTGGGTTTAGACCATTTGCACTTACACATCAAACGATATAATAACTATATCGCTATATATAATATATATATATATATATATATATATATTAATATATATAATATATATATATATATATATAATATATATATATATATATATATATATATATATATTTGAGAGAGAATATAAATTTGTTGAATCTTAACCATGTTTATGATGATTTGCTTAGCTGAAATTTTGTCACTACTTATCTCGATTGAGATTGAAGGGATGGGTAAATTTGTGGTAAATGAGCTTCTTCTATCTTTGGGGTTTAAAAACTGCAAAGTTTACTGTATTGTTTTGAATTATGCTTGTAGAGTCGCTCTTAAGATGTTTTTTCCTCCCTCCTTTGCTTTCATAGTTTGATGATGTTTTTAGAAATTGTTTATGTGACATATATGAGTTCGACTTCGATGTGAAATTGACAATTTTATTGATAGTTCTAATTAGTAGTTTAATTAATAAATGAGATTAAAAAATTTTATTTTCAATTATTATTATTAATTGCTTTCCCTAATTAACAGATATAAAAATCTCTTTGACTGGTTTCTATAATATCTCGTAAATTCTTAATGCTTGAATAAGGGTAAATTGAAGTACTCAATAAAACAATGCATGGATTGCACGAACGCGTAATAGGTATTGTAATAAAAGGTCTACTCCAGTCTTATTTCAGTTGCTTCTTTTCCTCCAAAATTGTCTTTTCATTATTTTAAACTATCAAACCTAGTTTGTGTTCATATAAATATATATATATATATATATATATATATATATATATATATATATATATATATATATATATATATATATATATATATATATATATATATATATATATATATATATATATCCTGATGTCTTAAATATTGCCGATACTGTTCAATCAATAGATTTTATCAGTATATTAAGTAATATGACCTTAGTCGTATTACTCGAATATATTGATGAAAATCATTTAAGGAATGCAGCAGCTGGAAGTAATATATATATATATATATATATATATATATATATATATATATATATATATATATATATATATATATATATATATATATATATATATATATATATATATATAGTGTTCATATCACAAATAAATGAATAATAACGAAATAAAATAGTATTATATAAAATAAAGTAAAAATAAAATAGTTTTACTTATATTCGACAGTTATGAATCACACCGACTCTCTTGTATATAATAAAATGTAATTTTTCTAATAATGACCAAAATCATATAACCAGACTACAATAACCTCTAATGTTATTTCATTCATTCCTTTGATACTTGTTTAAAATCTTAGGTATATATTAGAGAGATAAAGGAACAACAAAAGGTTTAAGTTATGGTTCATTCCTTCACTTGAAACGTTGGCAGCGAATATACAGCTGTCTTGATACATGTAGGGAAAAGGTGCTTTAGACAGTGAAAAAGGTGTCCGAAGTAGCCGGAAATCGTCGAGCTTCAAACAACATAAAAGCTTTGAACTAATGTAGTTGTGATTTGAGATTCCCGCCGTTAATGAAGCTAGGAGTCAAAATTCCATCAACTTTCCAGAACATAATCTGGTGGGGACTGCAAACCATATCTACAACACTAACGACCTACTAGATATATATATTCATCTTTATTGTGCTTTTCCATTCTTATTTTAATGACTCAGATTAGTACAACTAGAAACTACTACGGGAATACAATGCTTTTTAATCCGAAATTATTGTTGGTCACAGCAGCAAATTAACATAATCTCAAGATGAAATAAAAAAGTCTTTATTATTTAAAGTATGGGCGGGTTTGTCATTTTTATATTTAGTCCGCCTTTCCTCTGATGATTATTGAGCCTCTATTGAACAACATGGCTTCTTAGTATTGAACAACATGACTTCTTATTACTTGTCAGAAAACGGTTTCTTTCAGAAGTGTTTAAAAAAAAAAAAAAATACCAACAGAAATTACGAGTCACTTCTTTTTAAAAATAACTTCACGTATATATCGAAGAACTTGATAATTCAAACCAAATATTTGTGACGCATTGCATTTACGTTGTGAGATCTCGTGTGAATATTCTTCTCTCAGAATTCTACAAATGTAGTGATCGATTTTAATTCAAACTTCGTAAGTTTTATTTTTCCAATACAAGGGATTGAATTGAGCTGCTGCTGCTGCTTTTTTTTTTTTTTTTTTTTTTTTAAATACAGAGGAAAATTTTTCATATATTTAATTTTAAATTATTAATTTTTTTAACTCCATAATGAATGTTGAGTACAGTATTGTAGATCTCTTAAAACTTTTGAATCGAAGATGGAATTTATATATATATATATATATATATATATATATTATATATATATATATATATATATATATATATATATATATATATATATATATATATATATATATATATATATATATATATATATATATATATATATATATATGTCGTTTAATATGAGTATAAAGATAGTAAATTTATTTTCAGCATCGCTTGAAAATGTAGTGAAAATTCTACATTATTTATTTTGTTTATTATTGTACGTTATGAAAAATTTATTTCATTTTGCAATCGCATCGTATTCGAGTGAGTGAAATACGTCTTTAAATAATTTAAGAAGTTGAATTAAATTTATTTTTTTGAGGCGAAATTTTAGGGTGCTAAAAAGAGAAAGCATATAATAATAATAATAATAATAATAATAATAATAATAATAATAATAATAATAATAATAATAATAATAATAATAATTAATAATAATCGATATCAAATATTAATGTAAGATTGTAATAAAATGGGTAATATACAAGTGTTACATGATAAATGTTATCTTAAATTATGAGTCTTAGTTGACTTTGAATCTTGGGACACTTCACTTCTGAAGATGTTTTCGTATCTCCTTTCATTAATAACATCAAATTTGGGAATATATATATATATATATATATATATATATATATATATATATATATATATATATATATATATATATATATATATATATATATATATATATATATATATATATATATATATATATATCACTGTGATATAATGGTTTTAGGGTCAAATTTTTCCGTCTATTCAGACGAACATTTTCAGTACAAGGACGTAAGTTTTTGTATATTTTTCATACTATTTCGTTTCTATTGCAATATTATGAACTATTTTTGTGGAAGTTTTGCAACTAAATTGCAGGTTCTGTTAAATTTTTGTAACTTGTTGAAATATTCTCAAGAAAAACCAGTATAAATTATTGATATTATGCCATAAACGATTAATCGCGAGAACTTAATTGTCCATTACGTTTTGGAACCAATTGTTCAAATAGAATTAATCGTATTTGTCACCGACCTTTACATTTCGATGTATCGTCTCAAATTCTATACATCACTTTAAGAAGAACATCGATAAGTAATCGATAGCCTCCTACTCGCAGATTCGCAAGGTTTGATAAATATTATCGGACATATACTAATTCGTTCCCCCCCTCCCCCCTTAGTCTTGCGTCCCTAAAAAGCTTGTTCCTTAATCGTGATATACCTTTACATGGGACAATGGGTCATTAATATTTATGTTCTTTTAATCGACGCGATGCTTAGATTTAATGAAGTCCAATAGCAACATTTCTTGTACGCTAAAACTCATTTGTCAGGGCGTTATTATTATTATTATTATTATTTATTTATTTATTTATTTATTTATTTTTATTAAGTATATTTGATGTTTTATAAATGATTACTCCAGAAAATACGATGTTGTGTTGCCAAGAATTTTTTTTTTTTTTTTTTTTAAATTTATTGAATATTTTTCTTCTTTTTTATTAATGAAATTTTATATTTCTATAATTAATCGTTGTAACGTAATTAGGGTAATAAAATTATATTTTAATTCTTGAATTAAATGAAATTCATGACTAGCAAAAAATGTTCTCATGATTTTAAAAAAGGAAAAAAAATATTGAAAAATAAATAAAATAATCGTGGTATGTTGTCTTCAACACCAGATGGTTACTTGTTCTTCTTTTTTTTTGTTTTTTTCTTTCTTTCTTTCTTTGGTTTTTGTATTTGCATATTTAATTTGTTTAATTCCTTTTTTGTTGATGACTAAATAAAAGATAAATTTATATTACAAGTCTCTTGAGTATCTTAAATATTAATATTAATGAATTGTAGATTTTGAGTATGCATATATGTATGTATGTATATGTATGTACGTGTGTATCTGTGTGTGTATGTGTGCATGCGTGTGAGAGAGAGAGAGAGAGAGAGAGAGAGAGAGAGAAGGAGGAGGAGGAGGTTGAGCAAGGTGTTTTTTGGGGGGATACGAGTCCCCTTGAAATCTGTAAAATTTGTATAAAAAATATGAAATTAATCTTCAAGTTTCATTAATGGATTAATTATTATCTCATTTTTTTAAGTTTGAATAAATGAGAATGACTGGTTAAGTTTGACCCCTTTTAAAGCAAATAATTTTTACCATCACATTTTTATCTCTTTATGACTATTTACATTTTTTTAATTATGCAATATAAGTCAAATTGATTATTATTATTATTATTATTATTATTATTATTATTATTATTATTATTATTATTATTATTATTATTATTATTATTACTTATAAGTAGCTCATTAAAAAATTATAAAAATTTAAATTAAAATTTTAAAAATTTTTTTTTTTTTTTTATGTCAAGTAGAAGTTGTTCAAGAATCATTATTATTTTCATTTATTATTATTATTATTATTATTATTGTGTATTGTGAGGGTAGTTGTAGTTATGGAAACGGTAAAATTTATTTGTTTTTATGTAAGCCTGTACTGTGTAGTATTCATATAAAATAGAAACTGTGTGAGTTTACTTTACTTGAACTACTTTAAAAAAGGAATATGAAATAGTTTCTTAATTAATGGATAAAATGAATTATGGTTTTCATAGGCGGAAATTTAATATAGCTACTGATATATATATATATATATATATATATATATATATATATATATATATATATATATATATATATATATATATATATATATATATATATATATATATATATATATATATATATATATATATATAGGGATGGAGCGATACCAAAATTTTTACCGATACCGATACCTTAAAATTCCCCGAAACCGATACCCGATACCTAAAAATATGCCGATACTTGCCGATACCACTACCGATACTTTACTGCTATACAAAATTTTTACCGATACCGATACCTAAAAATATGCCGATACGATACCGATACTTCACTCCATCCCTAAAATATATATATATATATATATATATATATATATATATATATATATATATATATATATATATATATATATATATATATATATATATATATATATATATATATATAATAATATAATAATAATAATATATATATATATATATATATATATATATATATATATATATATATATATATATATATATATATATATATATATATATATATATATATATATATATATATATATATATATAAATATAATAATAAGAAAAAACACTCGCACTCTGATTTTATTATTAATTATAAAACACTAATTAAAAATAACAAAAAATAACAAAAGTTGAAAAGCAAGATGTCATTAACAATTTGTTAAAACCGAGTTAGATAGTAATAGATTAAAATTAAACGTACACTATTTAAGAACCCACAAAACTACGATTCTCTCATCTGGTGCTGGTACGTTGTCTTTCTCTTTCTCGGCACCTGATGAGAGAACCGTAGTTTTGTGGATTCTTAAATATAGTGCGTTTTAATTTTAATCTATTGTATCTATCCCTGTTTTAACAACTTGTTAATGACTTTTGTTATTTTTATTGGTTTAATTAGTGGTTATATATATATATATATATATATATATATATATATATATATATATATATATATATATATATATATATATATATATATATATATATATATATATATATATATATATATATATATATATATATATATATATATATATATATATATATATATATATATATATATATATATATATAGTAGTGCTTTTTTCTCTTCTTTTTTCTTTTTTTACTGAAATTCTGAATAGTGCATGGTAATTATCATTATTATTACTATTAAAACGTTAGCATAAGCAGCGAGCTTAACATTAAGAAAGAAATTGTAATACCTTCATTGCATATGAAATTTCAACTGCTTAATAAAAAATTTATATTGGAATGCTGTACAATAACGTAGGATCATGTTGAGGGTAAATTATAACATTGATCACTTTGGAACAAGACTATATATATATATATATATATATATATATATATATATATATATATATATATATATATATATATATATATATATATATATATATATATATATATATATATATATATATGTAAAATGTTACTTGCAGATGTACAGTTGTACTACTTAATGCCAGGAAGAACCGGCAGTCTCATGTTCAAAACGCTTCAAGAAAAACTGTGACATGCGTTACGTTCTCTTCGTGTGGGAGGTTCTTGGCGACTGGAGAATGTGGTCACATGCCTTCCGTCAGGGTCTGGGACCTATCGGACAAGAGTCAAATGGCCGAATTTTCGGGCCACAAGTACGGCGTATCATGTGTTGTAAGTTTATGTAATGCTTTTCCTGTTTTCATTTTTTCTATTTAATTTATTATTATTATTATTATTATTATTATTATTATTATTATTATTATTATTATTATTATTATTACAGGCCTTTTCCCCAACTCAAAAATATGTTGTGTCCGTTGGATCACAGCACGACATGATTGTGAACGTGTGGGATTGGAGGGCCGGCGTGAAGGTATGAAGAGCCTTCCTTAGCTTGTACCATTACAAGGCTTTTTATTTTGTTGTTTTTTTTTTTTTTTTTTAATTTTATTTGAATTTATTAATTTTTTTATTTTAAATAATTAATAATTATATATATATATATATATATATATATATATATATATATATATATATATATATATATATATATATATATATATATATATATATATATATATATATATATATATATATATATATATATATATATATATATATATATATATATATATATATATATATATATATATATATATATATATATATATATATATATATATATATATATATATATATATATATATATATATATATATATATATGCAGGTTGCCTCTAATAAATTTTCAAGCAAAGTGAAGGCTGTTAGTTTTGCGGAGAATGGCTCCTATTTTGTTACCGTTGGTAATCGTCACGTAAAATTTTGGTATTTGGACGTGGCAAGGGGCCATAAGGTTTGTATTTCCTGTTTTTATTTCAATCTTTGAATTTTTTTGGTTCTTATGAGGTTTTTAGGAATTTCTGGTTTGGTCCTGTGTAAGGTTTTTATTTTTTACAAAAGTTTTTAAAGGGTTATTATATATTTTTTTTTTATTTTTTTTTTTTTAAAGTTTTTAATATAATTGTAATAATAATTATATATATATATATATATATATATATATATATATATATATATATATATATATATATATATATATATATATATATATATATATATATATATATATATATATATATATATATATATATATATATATATATATATATATATATATATATACCACTCGCTCTTAACTGAAACTCAGTTGCTTTAGTGATTTGACCGCAAGTCGTACTGTTACCTTCTCTACTGTTTCTATGCCCAATTTTCAGCCAGAGATGGATGTCGCCCAAATGCGTTCAAAGTTTTTTAATCTTCCTAATTTGGAGTCTTCTGAATTCTCTACTTAATCACTTAAGCTATTTTGCAGTTCTACAACTAAATTCATCTGTTTTGACCATTTATCACCTAATTCTACTAACTATAAAAAATTCTTTAAACATTTAAACTCCAAAATAGGAAGAGCACATTCTCCTTTCCCTAAAAACATTTTTAGGTGTTTTCATTGTTCTCCACCGTCAAAGGCTTTCATCTAGTTCTTATGATACATCTGGTAAACCACCTATCAACCACTTTTCTATTGAGAATAACTTTGAGCAGTTGGTACAACTCCAACTCTTTTCCCTTACTGTCTTGGTGATGAATCCCTACGTACTGGATACTTTCTTAACTTCTTATCATTCTCCTTACACTTTTAAACTCTTTCCTACTCTGGGGTCTTCCTAACACCTTTTTATCCCTTTATCTTGTTCTGTTTCTTCGAGTCTTCCACAAGAACAGCCCCTCCATCGGCGAGGAAACATTTCTGGTACTTTGGTGCTGCTAACTGCCCTGACTTGCGGTTCTGTTTCTCTGATTTCCCATGGTATGTTAACTGTTACCTTCGGAGGGATCCCTCAAAGTTCGCTGAACTCATAACTGATGTGATTTTCTCCGGCATAGAGACGAACATTCCATATTCACTTCCTTCCACTAAACCTAGCAAACTTTGGTTTAACTCGTCTTTGTTCTTGTGCTGTTCGCCACAGGGATTATTGTTGTATTCTTCAAAGTCCTGAAACTCGTATATCTTATATTTCATCCCAGAATCATTCAAAATATATTCTCCTTAGCACAAAAATACCTTTCTCCATAGAAATGTAGTAATCTTTCTGGTTTCCTTTTCTCTTACTCTATCAATATTACTAAAATTGTCAATTCTAAACTTGCTTCCTCCTCCTTTTATATATATATATATATATATATATATATATATATATATATATATATATATATATATATATATATATATATATATATATATATATATATATATATATATATATATATATATATATATATATATATATATATATATATATATATATATATATATATATATATATATATATATATATATATTATATATATATATTTATATTATATAACTTTTCAACTCATTTATGCCTACCATTGTAATTTCTTCAAAGACTTTATTTCTGCTCTCTCTCTCTCTGAGCTCAACCCTAAGAAGTTGTACATTCCTGATAATATTCTCCCTGCGGTTATCAAAATTAGTGCTGCTGAGCTTACACCCTGCCTTGGCAAACTATTTCATCTCTGTCTTTCTACTTCTACCTTCCCTTATTTTCGGAAACGTAAGCTCATTCAGCCTGTGCTTTTAAAAGGTGACTCCTCTCGACCCTTTTACTATCGTCCAGTGTTTTATCCCCCGTTGTTTCTAAAGTTTTCGAATCTATCCTCAACTGGAATATTTGGAAACATCTCGATTCTTCTAACCTTGTCTCAGATTGCTAGGACTATTTTCGTAAGTAACTCTCTACTGGCGATTTCTTTGTCTTCTCTCTGACTCTTGATCTTCTGCTCTTCGGCATTTCAGTGAATCTTTTGCTGTGACACTAGAAATATCGAAAGCCTTCGATAGAGGTTGACACAAAACTTTGATTTCCAAATTTCTCTCTTTCGGTACCCATCATTCTCTCTGAAACCTTCTCTCTGATTTCTTTTCCTATGCCTTCTATAACAGTTGTTGTAGACAACTATCGTTTCTCGTTTAAACTTATTTAAATGGTGTTCCTCAGTAAACTGCCCTATTTCCTTCTATTTTTCTACTTTTCAATATTGATGCCTTTATTACTTTATCCCTTCTTCATCCCTATTCCGATGACTCCACCCTTTATTACTCCTTTCATTTTGAAAGACGCCACTTTCAACAGCAGTTAATTGATACTGGAATATCTAACGTCAGATCTTTCTCATATTTCTTAATGTAACTCAGAATCATGGTTGGTTTCAATGCCTCAAAAAACTCAATTCCAACATCTTTCTTCTCAACTTAATCTTCTACACAACTATAATATCTTCGAAATCACTTGACTCTATGGACCGACCGTGCTCCGGCCCCGGCCCCGGCATCGGCCAGTAATCAGAGTGAAAACCGAAGGTTACCTGCCGGGGTTAATTGCAAATTATACTTATTAATGGTTATTAAATCAAACAATATATAAGAAAATTAAGATTTTAATTCCATTATTCCTTCGTTACATATTCGGTTAGGCAAAATGAATGCAACATAAAAGAGGAAAACAAACAATTCACTCCATTATCCACTATCAGAATCTTCTTGAGCATTTACATCAAAAGTTTTAGAATTTGGGGAAGTGACTTTGAAAATGTTACTGCTCTAAGATTGTATTTTAAAAACAGTACCATTTCTATATTCTTTGGCAAAAGTTTGATTCTATCTTTTTGAATTGATTTCTCTTCTTTGAATTCTCTATTACTGCGCTGGAGCTTGCTGGTGGGCACAGATATACTCTTGCCATTGTTGCTAGTGTGGGGAGATCATTCTTGTTGGTCCTTCAGAAAGCAATAGAGTCATCGTTGAAGTTATTTTTTTTCATTTTCATATATTTATTCAACTCAGTTAGAGCAGAGTCGGTTAAATTCGGATATTGTCAACTGGCTTCTGAATCATCGGAGTCTGCAAAGATAACATTCAACGAAGATGAGAATCCAAAAGATTTAGGTTTTTGAAGATGTTAAAATTTTCGTTACTTGAAGTCTTTAAACCTTAAATTTACTATCACCAGTATTTTAATAATGAAACTAGTACTATTAAGTATTATATTTATCTCGTTAAACTGCAGTGGACATATTTTCATATCGTCCTTAGTATTGAAAATGAACTTTTATTATACAAAATCTGTAATTTTCTGAAAAACTGCATATAATTTCATTAATTTAAGTAAATATTGGCTATTCTACTCCTTCCTTATAGTTAAATTAATCTCAATTAAAATTATATTTAATTTTCTTAACCTATAATTTCAGTGCTTTTGACCTCTTTACAAATTTTTGGTAACTCCGGTCGGTCCCTATTTGACTCAGACCTTATCTTACCTAAATATTATTGTTCCCTTTTCTAAACAAGATTCTAAGAGGTTTGGTGTTCTGGGGCCCTTCAAAATTCCTTCACACCACCACAGTTGCTTACTGTTTGTAGGAGTAGTGTGTGGAGTATGCCTAACACATCTGGGGAGGTTCCATTTACCATTTCTAGGTATAGATAAGAAGTCTAGGGATTTTCGTTTAAAAAACTGTTTGCCCTCTCTAAATCTGCCCGTAGAACTTACTTTCTTTCTTTTGTTTTGTTTTTTATTTAATTTTATTTTTTTTTATTTTTTTTTTTAATACGGGGCTCTTAAACTTTCTAGTCGCATATCTTCTCCATTGCTCTTGCAACACGCCATTCTGCAGTCTCATCCTTTGTATGTTCAACTTTTTCGACCTCTCACTTAGCCTCTATGCTTAATCTTATATGTACTCCACTGGTAAAGTCTGGAACACACTCCCTTTATCTATTTTTTTTTAACTTTGACTTTCACTTCTTCAAACACCTTGTTTCAGGGCATGTCGGCTTTTAATTTAATTTGATCGGGATTCCGGCATTTTCTCAACGCTGGTGGAAATTAGTAGGCCTCTGGCCTTTGTCCACCAGAGGATATATATATATATATATATATATATATATATATATATATATATATATATATATATATATATATATATATATATATATATATATATATATATATATATATATATATATATATATATATATATATATATATATATATATATATATATATATATATATATATATATATATATATATATATATATCCTTATTAAGTTTTTAAGTAGTGTAATTTAATGTAACTGTTTTGATGTTTGTAGCTTTTGTTTTAATTCCTTAAATGAAAATATTATTGATATTTTTTTTATTTTTTTTAATTATTATTATTATTATTATTATTATTATTATTATTATTCCTTACGTTTCTTTTCTTAGTAACAGAAAACGTGTTTTTTTCCTTCATTGATAATAATTAATAATTAGTAATTAAATTCAGTCAATTGGTTTATTTCCGATTTGTTTTGCCATGTTTCCTTAATTGGGCACTTCTTTATTATTTTTATTTGTTTATCATAAGCACTTGTTTTTCGCATTAAAGTTAATTGATTCTTCCTTAAATGCTTTGCAGTTTAAGGAACCAGTGCCATTAACGGGACGCTCTGCCATATTGGGAGAGCAGCGGAATAATTACTTCTGCGACGTAGCCTGCGGTAAGGGTGAAATGGGTGACTCAACCTTTGCGATCACAAAGTCTGGTCTTCTGTGTGAATTCAACAACAGGAGGCTTCTAGACAAATGGGTTGAGCTCAGGGTAATTATTTTTAAATTTTATAAGACTTTAATTAGTTCACCGTTAATAATTTTTGCATATAACTTTAACCTTTGAATGCCTTTCACTACTATTAGTGTAAATATGTAATTCAGGTATTGTTGTTTTTCTTACTATGATTATTTATTTTTATTTTTTTTCTTGTAAGTATTTAATTCTCATTGCCATTATGCAAATTTTGATTGGTTTAAAAGCAGTTTTTTTTTTTTTTATTTTATTATTATTATTATTATTATTATTATTATTATTATTATTATTATTCATGCTTATCATCATCATCATTTATCTTTCACTTGAAGACGCCCTGCGCAAACTGCGTAGTAGCAGGAGAGGAATACATATTCGTGGGGTGTGCGGAAGGCATTATCAGGTGTTTTAGTCCTTATAACCTGCAATTCATAACGACTCTTCCAAGGACTCACTACTTGGGGGTGGATGTTTCCAAAGGACTTAATATTAGGTGAGTCTTTTCTTTAATCTTTGTTCTTGAGAAATCTTGAGGTGTTTATATTCTAATGACTTTTTAAAATTGTACAGTTGAACTAATTTAATAAATATTATTATTATTATTATTATTATTATTATTATTATTATTATTATTATTATTATTATTATTATTATTATTATTACTTGTGCATGGTGTGTTAAATGAATAAAATTTACCTTAAACAACTTTTGGCACAGTTTTATTTTTTATTTGTTTATAGTAGTATTAAATATAGTTTACAAAATCCAATTTGTTTAAATTATTATATATATATATATATATATATATATATATATATATATATATATATATATATATATATATATATATATATATATATATATATATATATATATATGCTTAATTAATTTTGGTGACACTTGGCTCCTCATCATTTTGCTGCATTTTCCACTTATCATTTTCACCTTCCCAGTCACATGGCATCGCACCCTAACAATGCCAAATACCCTGACACCATTGCCATCACTTTGGATGAAGCCAATCACAAGGTCACAGCTGTCTATAACGACCACTCGCTCTACGTGTGGGATGTTCGAGATATAAAAAGGGTCAGTGGGTTGATGGATTCTTAGTTTTATTTTCTGATTATGTATATTCATTTATAATGTTATATCTACGTTAGAAGTAAAAGAATGTTATTATTATTATTATTATTATTATTATTGTTATTATTATTATTATTATTATTATTATTATTATTATTATTGTTATTGATATACCCTTTGATTTCTTTTCAATGACTTATAGATATTATAATCTGACTCTTTATTATCTTTTTCAGGTGGCATTTTTATTATGCATTATATTTGTTTTAAATTAGTTTTATAACTTTTATGTATTATATATGAAAATTATATGAACTTCTTTTGATTTCAGTGATGATCCTATTTTGATTTCTGTTATCCTGGTAACTTTATTCTGTTATGGTCCATAGATAATATTGGGGAATAATTTTTTTTTTTAATTTTTTATTATTTTATTTTTTATTTTAGTTTTTAATTCATTCAAAGTTAATATATATATATATATATATATATATATATATATATATATATATATATATATATATATATATATATATATATATATATATATATATATATATATATATATATAACTGTTTAAGTAATTTTTTGTAAGCGTCTATTGATTCCTGTTTATATATATATATATATATATATATATATATATATATATATATATATATATATATATATATATATATATATATATATATATATATATATATATATATATATATATATATATATATATATATATAGGCACAAGGTCAAATGAAGCAACCATCTCTGAAAATGTAAAAAATACCCTAACAGTTTTCAAAACATTTCAAAAAAATTAAATTTACCTTAAAACTTTTTTTTAATATATATAAATATTTATATATAAAGTGAAGTTTAAAAAGTATAAAATATGATGTGTTTTTATATTTAATTTTAGTTCTATTATTTTATATATATATATATATATATATATATATATATATATATATATATATATATATATATATATATATATATATATATATATATATATATTTAGAGAGAGAGAGAGAGAGAGAGAGAGAGAGAGAGAGAGAGAGAGAGAGAGAGAGAGAGAGAGAGAGAGAGAGAGAGAGAGAGAGAGAAAAAGATTACGTTAGGTTAGGTAGGTTTAGGTTAGTTAGGTAGGTTAGGTTACGTTATGTAGGTTAGGTTACGTTAGGTAGGTTAGGTTAGGTTAGGTTAGTTAGGTAGGTTAGGTTAGGTTAGGTAGGTTAGGTTAGGTTAGGTTAGGTTAGGTTAGGTTAGGTTAGGTAGGTTAGGTTACGTTAAGTTAGGTAGGTTAGGTTACGTTAAGTTAGGTAGGTTAGGTTAGGTTAGGTTAGGGTAGGTTACGTTAAGTTAGGTAGGTTAGGTTACGTTAGGTTGGATTAGGTTTGGTTAGTAGTAAAAGTATACATGTTGTAATTGAATAATAAGGAAATTTATTCATAACGTTATTAAAGGATATCGCTAATTTTTAATTTAGTTTATTTTTATGATTATATATATATATATATATATATATATATATATATATATATATATATATATATATATATATATATATATATATATATATATATATATATATATATATATATACTAATTAAAAAATAAAATACAAAAAATTGAATTATTAGACTTCACTACTTTTACTTATTTTTACCCGAAATCATTTTAAATTTACACTAAATTCTTACGTTTTTTTTCGACCGCTGAAAATGGTTGCTTCATTTAGACTTGAACCTATATATATATATATATATAATATATATATATATATATATATATATATATATATATATATATATATATATATATATATATATATATATATATATATATATATATATATATATATATATATATATATATATATATATATATATATATATATATATATATATATATATATATATATATATATATATATATATATATATATATATATATATATATATACAGTTTATTGCCAACGAACAATTCTTCAGATGGGAGGTTCACTTTCAACTTTTTTTTTTTTTTTTTTTTTTTTTTTTTTTGAAAAGTATTTTTTCTTGTTTCTAAGAAACAATTAATTCTAACTAAATCGATTTGCAGTACACAGAATAAACATTTGTAATGAGCCTTCCAAATAAGGAAAAGGTCCGGTGGCAACGCATATATATATATATATATATATATATATATATATATATATATATATATATATATATATATATATATATATATATATATATATATATATATATATATATATATATATATATATATATATATATATATATATATATGGGTCCATTTTGCAATTTTATTATTATTATTATTAATATTATTATTTTGTAGGTTGGTAAGTCTCACTCCTATTTATATCATTCCGCGTGCATCTGGGGTGTCGAGGTTTACCCAAGAAGGGAAGAAATAGATAAGAGCCTTCTACCAGAGGGGAGTTTTATTACATGTTCCTCGGACGACACTATGAGGATTTGGAATATTGATCCCAACATGTCTACTAACAGTGTTTATAAGAAAAATATTTACAGTCAGGCGAGTTTTTTTTACTTGATTTTGAATTTAAAATTTCTTGAAGTTATTTGTTGTAGTTGTAAATTCTATTTTTTTGTTGTAAGATTTTTGTTATCTGTATGATACTGTTATTTGTTTTAAGAAATTTTAATTTTTTTTTTATAAATGTTATTTTTTACTTAAGTCACAGGGCTGTCAAGCAGTAATTTTAAAAATATCCGTTTACAGCCCCAACCTGTTAAATTTACCCAGCTCTTTGCTTATCAAAAATTGACCTTATTATTTTGAATTAATAGCTACTAATGTGAAAATCATTTCGTAGTAAAATTTTTATAGCTCTAACCACTGTTCTGTAACCCTGGTATTAATTAAATGTGAATGAATTGACGTATAGAAATATCAGTGTGTGTGTGTGTTTATATATATATATATATATATATATATATATATATATATATATATATATATATATATATATATATATATATATATATATATATATATATATATATATATATATATATATATATATATATATATATATATATATATATATATATATATATATACAGATAATTGTTGAATTAACTATTTTTTAAATATTCTTTTCTAAAATTTCATTATTCCATTCTCCATCTTTTTAGAGTAGTATTTCAGGAATTTATTAAATTAAATATTAAAATTGATGATTATTCAATATTTATATTTTATCATCCCTTTACAGGATTTGCTGAAAATTATTTATGTTGATTCTGACATGACATTTATTAAGGACACGGACATAAGTCCTCAAGGGAATGCGGACAAAACGGATGGGTCTTATGACTCCAGAAACGGGGTTCGATGTATCAAAGTTAGCTGTGATGGAAAACAATTAGCTTCTGGTGATCGTGCTGGCAATATTAGGTTATTATTATTTATTAATTAATTAATTTTTTTATTAACTGAAATCTATCTATTTAATTGCTTAAGTTTACATTTAGTTGCAGTTTTTTCTTTGGATTATATCTGTCTGTATTCTGCATTTTGTTTCAACCAACTTGATTTAATTCACTTGTGAATCTTACCTTGATATAACATTCAGTACAAATATATGAATAAATTAAATAAATTAAATAAATTCTTTTCGTAAAACATTCTTATTATTATTTTTTGTTATGGCAATTTAAGATCTTGTTTCCCATTCTCACCTTTTTGAAAATTTACTTTCTTGTTTTTGATGAAATTATTTATTGCATTATGAGAGAAGTGAAGGTTGATTCCAAAAACTTTGTCTCTTTTTGAAGTGTTTCCCCCTCCATTTATGTAAATAAATGAATTCCTTTTCTTGAAAAGTTAATGTTCATTTTATTAAAGTTAAACCATTATTTTGTTAGAATACATGATTTGCAATACAATGAGGAGGTTTGCAAAATCGAAGCCCACGATGCCGAAGTTCTTTGCTTGGAATACTCTAAAGCCAATACGGGACATAAATTACTTTCTTCAGCTTCAAGAGATAGACTCATCCATGTCTTCAACGTAAATCAGGTAAGTCTGCAAGAGTTTTAATTTTATCTCTGTATTTGCTAAGTTATCTAAAATAAAAATTTCCTAAAGCATTTGAGACGTTATGAAGTACTTGGACTCTCATTCTATAGGACTTATATATGTTATTATCCAAGGGGTTCATAGTTTTGCATCAAATGAAAGGCAATTTCTATGTAACCTAGCTAAAATACAAGCATTTTTTATTCATTTAGATTTGGCATGGTTATCAGTAGTCCTAATATATATATATATATATATATATATATATATATATATATATATATATATATATATATATATATATATATATATATATATATATATATATATATATATATATATATATATATATATATATACAAATTTTCTAAATCACTAGGATAAAATATTAAAAAAGTAAAAAGATTAAGACACTGATAATAAAGCATTAAAAATGAAAAAGGATAGAACTAAGATTGAAATTAAAAATGCACTATTTCAGAACTTGTAAGCTAAAGTTCCCTCATCAGGTTCACTCGAAGAAATAGCAAAGAAAAATTTTCTTAGCTTTTTCTTCGATTGCACCTGATAAGAGAACTTAAGCTTACAAGTTATGAAATATAGTGCCTTTTTAATTTTAATCTTAGTTCTGTTCTTTTCGGTTTTTAATGCATTTTTATGAATGTCTTATCTTTTTACTTTTTAATATTTTATCCTAGTGGTTTAGAAAATTTGTAATAACATTAGAGTGTGAGTGATTTAGTTCTCTTTAATGCATTATAATATATATATATATATATATATATATATATATATATATATATATATATATATATATATATATATATATATATATATATATATATATATATATATATATATATATATATATATATATATATAATATATATATATATATATATATTAGGACTACAGCTTCGTCCAAACTTTGGATGATCATTCTTCAGCCATCACTTCAGTTCGTTTTTATCAGTCCCAAGGAAATTTACAGATGGTTTCTTGTGGAGCTGATCGATCGATTATCTTTAGAAGCGCTACTCAGGTAATTAAATTACAAGTAATCTATTTTACTTCATATATTACGAAAAAAATTTTTTTATGACTTTTCATTAATGGCATGTTAAAAATACTTATTTCCTATATTGATATTTTTATTAAATGAATACTTTTTCTTCTTTGATCAGTTGGATTGAAATTTGGTGTTTTTCTTTAAATTTTGTAAGGCCTTAAAGTTTTATTTAATGTTTCGATGTATTTCGAGATTTATTTATTCATTTTGTAGTATTTTATTGGTAGATTTTGTTTAACATTTCTCTCATCCTTTCTTTTCTCCTTATTTTTTTTCCCCTTACTGTCCCCCATAGGGAGAACTCGATTTACGAGGGGTAAATACTCACTCTATTTATATTTATTTTGTTTTGCTCTATATGTTTATACTCTTATATATTTAAAAATGTTTTTGTGTCTAATGGTTTGCATTTTTGCAGAACCCTCAAAATGAAGTCTTCTTCTCGAGAGGTCATAATGTAGCAGGGAAAACTACTTTGTATGATATGGAAGTAAGATTATTATTATATATATATATATATATATATATATATATATATATATATATATATATATATATATATATATATATATATATTATATATATATATATATATATATATATATATATATATATATATATATGCGCTTGGGTACGTAACCACCATACATTTTTTTTTATATATTGGATACGAGTTACACACATTATTTGAGCTCGGTAATAAATTATATTTTGCCTCGTCATCTGAATATTATGGTCACCGCGAACGTCTTCTCGAATTCAAATACCTTGAAGCAAATAGATAGAATGATATTTTAAATGTTTGACATAGAAGGACCTATAGTAAATGTTGACTTTGCTTTTTTTTTTTTTGCTTATATGATAAGTTAAATGAAATAATACACATTGCCGTAAACTAATTAATTGCAGTAAATCTGCTTCAAAAGGACAATAATTTGTGTCCATTTAACTAACCGGTTATAAATCTTCAATTTCGGTTTTATATTGCTGCACATACGCTTGAAAATCTAGCGGCGAACCACGAATCGCATGTTTCCCAAAACCCTTATTACATAATCCACTGTACCACAGTGAACTCTTCATATATATATATATATATATATATATATATATATATATATATATATATATATATATATATATATATATATATATATATATATATATATATATATATATATATATATATATATATATATATATATATATATATATATATATATATATATATATATATATATATATATATATATATATATATATATATATATATATATATATATATATATATATATATATATATATATATATATATATATGTGGAATGTATGAGTAATATTTAATAATGTTTGTTTTCTTTTTCTCCAATCAAAGGTTGATCATGGTCAGCGACATATTCTTACAGCTTGTCAAGATCGGAACATTAGGGTGTACAATGTCAATTCTGGAAAGCATTCAAAAACATTCAAAGGTTCTGCTGGGGATGACGGAACACTTATTAAGGTTTGCTCATTTCAAATTCTGGAAAGGTTCTTATTCTTATTAAACTTTACCAGCAATGTTTTTTTTTTTAAAAGTTTTGTTCTATAACATAAAGTTATTTACAACATTATAAACAGTATAAGTTGAGTTTAAATTATGAAACTCGACTAGCCTTCGTAACTTCTGAATAACTATTGAGTTTTTGTATATATTAAAACCTGTTTGTCCACATTCATTTAACTATATATATATATATATATATATATATATATATATATATATATATATATATATATATATATATATATATATATATATATATATATATATATATATATATATATATATATATATATATATATATATTTTTTTTTTTTTTTTTTTTTTTTTTTTTTTTTTTTTTTTTTTTTTTTTTTTTTTTTTTAATAAATTTTATTCGGTTTTCGTTAGTTTATTTTTTAAAAAGTGTTTTCTATCATTTGTTTCTTTTGCATATAGCTTTTTATAATAATTTTATATTAATATTTAACTTTATTAAAGATGTATTGTAATTGTTTTGTTTTATGTATTTTAAGGTTGTCCTTGATCAGTCAGGAATCTACGCGGCCACAAGTTGTACAGACAAAAGCATTTGCATTTATGATTACTACTCCGGTGAATGCATGGCTACGATGTTCGGACACTCTGAAATCGTGACAGGTCTTAGGTTCAGTAACGATGGAAAGCATTTAATAACAGTGTCAGGAGATGGATGTGTATTTATTTGGAGGTAAATATACTTTATTTTTTATTTAGTTGCTCACTAATTTTTTTTTTTTTTAGTTTAGGAATGACTTTTATTTTCAGTGATAGTTCATAGCATTCCATTTTTTATTTAGTACAGTAAATTTGATTTAGTATTACGATTGTCAGACGTAGGTAATTTTTCCCTTTTGTCTTGATAAATTTTCGAACGCACGTTTATATATATATATATATATATATATATATATATATATATATATATATATATATATATATATATATATATATATATATATATATATATATATATATATATATATATATATATATATATATATATATATATATATATATATATAAACTGAAGTATTTCTGATTCATAAACGTCACTGATCTTTTGTTAGGCTTGCTACTTTATGGTATAGGGATTAAATTTTATTGTATATTTACTTATGAGCTAATCATAATTAGTATTTTCGGTAAGCCAAGGCAGTGTTTGAATAAGTTTTTTTTTTTTTTTTTTTTTTTTTTTTTTTTTTAAATAATTTTAGCATGCCGCGTGATATGACTCAGATAATTTTGGCAAGGTTAGCACAACAGGCGGAGAGAGCTGAACGGAGTCAAAGGGAAGGGCGCAAAATCAGCAGTAGTAGTGGACAACGAATACAAACCCTTGATAATGAGGTTTTTAGGTCTGCCTCAGAAGACGCTTTTAATAGGAATACTCTGGAAGACGTGGAGGAGCCCGACTATAGGTGATTTTCTTTAAAATATTTATTATTATTATTATTATTATTTTGTTTTATTAATTTTGATTACTTTGCTATTGTATTAGTATTTTTTCTGTTATATTATCAACGTAATTCTTTCTTTCAGATTTAATGTCGGTCAACTACCTCTTTGGGCAAAGAAGCAGATAAATGATTCCAAACCAAAACCTCCAGGGAGCCCTTCAAATAATGGAGGCGTTGCAATGGACATGCCAAAGGGTAGGTGGGCACAACGCTTACCCAATAATCCAATAACTTTCAAAAGTCATTACGATACTGACTCTATGGTGCCATATCCCTCTATTGGTGAGTGAAATTATGTTTTCATATCTGTAAATGTATAGATTAATATAAAGCTTAATACCAAATCAATAAAAATAGAAGGAAATTAGAGGATGATCATATATGTATTAGAAAAAGTATCTAGATAATTTGGAAAGTTGAATTAATTAATTATCTTAGGTTGTATTTTCGGATTTCTTTTAATTAGTCTATGCTCATTATGGTGAGCTTGAGCTGATGGAACTACTTATGAAGAGTTGAACCAAATATTTGTTTTGGGCAGTTCCGTTTGTTTGAAGCAAAATGGATTAGTTCTAAGAGTGGCATTAGTTATTGTTAATATTGGTTAGAGTTGCATCTAAATACTAGTATCACTGTGTAACCTGTGGAGAAAATTTTGTTTGTGTGATTCAGATTTTGACTATAGAAGTAAAAGTAAAATTTTTGTGTAAATTACAACATTTCCTCAAAATATTTTTTTTAAAACTATATACAAATAATTGTAATCGAGAATTTTTTAATATTTTCGTTATTATATTGTTAAAGTTCACAAGTATATATAACGTTGGATTATTATTATGGTCATATCAAAGTTTTAAAAATTTCTCTCTCTCTCTTTTGGTAAAAATTTTGAAATCAAATTTACTGCCGGAAATTTATTTGAACACCTCCTTATGTTCTATCTCAAGTGCAAACTCTTGCTCTGTCATGCAGTCTTGGAAAATGTATTTACAGCATAGAACAATATGTTCATATTATTATTGTTTGAAATTTTCAAATAATTAAATGGACAAGTGATACGTAATTTAGATTAGGAATTCTCAATGTGGGGGGGAGGAGGAGGCTTGGAACTTCCTGGGAAGGTGTTGGAGAATTTCAGGAAAGGCTTGACATCCCTCTCTTTAATTTGGGCAGTGAATGTAAAATATAATTATAAGATAGCATTGAAGTAGGGCAGTTAATCCAATACCTAAGATAACAGTATATATATATATATATATATATATATATATATATATATATATATATAATATATATATATATATATATATATATATATATATATATAATATATATATATATATATATATATATATATATATATATATATATATATATATATATGCTCCATTCCGTTCCGTTAAGTATTTGGAACGATAAGAATAATTATTAAAACATTTTTAATTAAGAATGGGAAAAAATATGTAGCATATTGTCACGTAAGAAAGTTCATTTCCTTATGATAATCTTTATTTCACTCAGATAAGCGCATTGACTCCGAATCTAGTAAAGAAAGTTCTTTAGAAGACAATTTGCAAAAACAAATTCCACCACAGCCTCCGCCTCGTAAAAATTCAAGCAAACAAGTAAGTTGTTGTTGTTTTTTTGTTTTTTTTGTTTTTTTTAATAGTTATTAAGTTCTTACTTTAGGAATTAGATGCACATGGAAATCGGTTTTAGGGCATGTTGTATAATAAGTCATTTATATTTTTTTAAATTTCCTGCTTGATAAGATAAAGTTTTGTTTTTTGTTTTTATCTTGTAATCAATAAATATTGCGTATAATTATTTCTTTGTAACTGTTTCATTTTTGTTGACATTTCAAATAATAATTTATTATTTGCAAGAGTAGTAGAAGTGATATCAGAAGTAGTGATGAGTTTTCTCTGAAAAGTGTTTTTACTATATATTTATTTGCTTTTTGTGAAAAAAATATTGTTAGTAGAGTGTTAATTTTTTATAATTGAATTGTTTATTATATTTCATTTTTTTTAGTTTTTTGAACATAATAATGAACATAATATTATTTATAATTTTAGATAATTTCGAACAAAGATTTCATCCTATCGCCACCCCCTCCACCACCACACGAAAATCAGCATGAAATTACCATGGGAGAAGATGCTTTTCAGAAGCCCAACATACATAAGGGGCTCAGTAAGAGGTTAGGATACCCCTTGACTGACGACAGCGACGTGAGCAGCCTTCGGGTCGATGACTTGACCACTGACCATGATGGTGATATTGAAGATTACTGTGAACACGATGATGAAAGCACCGAACATTCTGAAAATACCATGTATTACCCAGCTAGTCAGGATACCACAAAGTATGAACTTAATTTGACTGATTAGAATCATTAAACAAAAATATAATTTCTCCTTATATATAATTTAACTTTTATCTTTCTTGACAAAGATTATAAAAATAAAAATTGTAAATTAATATGAAATAAAAATAGTGAAAGTATAGGTATATTTCTCTCATAGGTAGCTATTTTTTTTTATTCATTTATTTATTATTAAATATTTCATCAATCTGTTGATAATTAGTTATGCAATTTATAAAAATATTATTATTATTATTATTATTATTATTATTAGTGATTTTACGGTTAATGCTATGGATGTAGAAGAATTAAGAAAATCTCAAAGAAGACACAGAAAGGCCAGGCCAGAAAGACCCACAGATATCCCTTTGGCTTCAATATCTGGTTCTCAAGATTCAGATGATGATGAAGAGGTACAGTAGTGATAGTAGCAATTGTAATAATAATAATTATTATTTATATTATTATTATTATTATTTATTATTATTATTATTATTATTATTATTATTATTAAATTGTATACATTTCCCTTCCATTGATCAAAAATTACCTTCTGTTCGAAGTTAATTTTCTTTGGGATAATTCTTCAGAATAATTTACAAAGACGGTAAAAGAAAATGAATATTTTTTCACTAACGCGTTTCGTCCGCAAAATTGGGATATCTTCAGAGCTTGAGATTATAGCAGTGAATGACTTTACATAAGAATGTTATAGTAAAATAAATTAACATTATAACAATTTTGATAAATTATTTCAAATAATATTAAGTTTAAGGGACATAACCAAATTTACCATATATAAAGTCATCGCAATTAAGCCTTTTCTTTTGAAAAAATTTCCTTAAATTCAACGCGTGTAGGTGGCTCCACATATCTAAACTATGGTTCTAGTTATAACCGCAAGATGTCATTTCTCATAATTTCTGTATATTTGATGATAATTTTTTAAATTCAAAATTTTGTTTTAAAACGACTTGATTTAATGTTAGAGTTTGTTTATTTATTTTGTTATTTTTTTTTCTTAAATAATCGGCTGGCTGGTCACTAGAGTGTTTGTGGAGTGATAAAGTTATGGAGTTAATTATATTGCCCATAATTTTCACGATAGATAAATGTATAAATATAAAATAAAAGTTTGCATAAAAATTACTAATTGTTTTCCAATTGGAAATTAGAATTAAAAATTGAGATTACAGGATTCATGCGTTTTGCCAGATTTGAAATTTGAGAGATGTAGATAAATTTTATTATAGGAAGTGACTGAATATTTGATTCATTTTTTTATTTGAAATAATATTAATGAGGAAAACAAAAAATTTCTAATAGTATTAATGTTTTATTGTCTGTTTCATACTCCATCAGGGTTCAACATAAGCATAAATGATAAAACTATAAGATAAAAACATTCGCTCATTGTCTGTGGCGTTTGTTTATGTATTTAATTTTTGTGAAGGTTTCCACGCCCAGTGGTGAAGCAGCCGAAAGAAACATTATGTCAATGTTGAGTGTGAGCATTGAAAATGTTGACAAACTTGGACGACGTGAAACTTTCTTGAAGAAAAACTTTGAATCCCTGGATGGAGATTCGTCCAGAATATCTAAAGAAATCAAAAATAAAAATAGGTAAAATTTTTTTTTTTTGACACATTGTATTTATTTTTTTTTCTCACATTTTATATTAGTGTTGAATTCTTATCAAAATTTTGTTCCATGATTTTTTCTGGATACATACCCATACATATGGGTATGTATGGGTTTATGCAATGACTTTGAGTTTAATTAAGTCAATTAAGTTTTGTAGCATAGTTTTTTTTTTAATAAAATTGATTATTTAAAAATTCATAATTAATAGTTATCTTCTTTAAATAATATCTCCATCTTTTTGATCTTAAGTAATTATTGATTATTTTGATTATTTTGATCCATAAAATAATATAAATTGAAATAAAATTATTTATTAAAATTACTGGTCTTATTTTTTTCTTCTTATCGCAGCATATCCTATAAATTCAATTCACGTAACAGAGAAGTTACAAATTCTGACAAGAGGCAGGAATTGCTGAAAAGAATTGAGGAAACAAGAATGAAATTAAAAAGTGTAAGTGAAGAAGTTATATATATATATATATATATATATATATATATATATATATATATATATATATATATATATATATATATATATATATATATATATATATATATATATATATATATATATATATATATATATATATATATATATATCAGTATTTGGTTTCATCCTTTTTTTTATTTAAATATTAATTAAATTATACTGTTATCGTACATTCAATGTTTTCATAATGTTAATAGTATATACCTGATTTTGGCACGAACACAAGTATACGAGCCGAAACTTGCTCTGTTATTGTATAAACTGAATTTTTGTTTTTCTTGATAAGGTTCTTAGAGAGAGAGAGAGAGAGAGACTCGCCCTCGCTGATTTTTATTTACACTATCACGTGTTTGTTACATCAGCTTTCTTCTTCTTTACCTTTTAACTTAGGAAGATACTGAACTCTTGATTTTTTTTAAATATAAATGTTCAGTTTTTTTAATTACTCTTTTGTTAGGCTGTTATGGGTAATGTATGAAAAATAACAGGTCTGTTTTTGGAGGGTGTAACAGTGATAGATTGCTCTACACATCTGAGGTAGTAATTTTTCTTTTATCCCATAAATTGTACGTTGTTTCTGTACAGTGCATTTTATTAAGAGGGAATAACTGCATTTTTAAATCTTTTTAGTAGTATTAATTCTTATGCAAATATTTTTCAGAATTTATTGTGTAAATAATTATAATACTGACGAAATTTTGTTTCATTTCAGATTGGGTACAAAAGTACGTTAAGAAGTAGCAAAAGCATTTCAGACCTTTGTAATATTCCTGAAAAAGACTCGTCATACATGGGCTCGCACCAAGGTAATGATCATCCCCCTATAACTCCTGGGGCTCCTTTTGTTCTCACTCTGCCACCTATATTGGCTCCTCATTTTTCTGAAAATTTATCTTCTCCATTAGATGGTTTGAAAACACTTACAGTGGATACTAGCGTGACAGCGGGTAGCATTCTTTCTTGTAATAGGTTAAAGGACGCTCGAGAGAATGATAGTCTTATCGGCGGGGCAATTTTCGAAGAAACGTCTGTTCCATTTGAGCAGCAGCAAACTGGGCGGAAACTTTTGCTGCAGTTGGAGAAAGACCTAAAAGATTTTGAAATGTTACTTTATGGCGAAATGAGACCACAGTCACCCCCAGTTTTAGACACCAATACCCAGAGATCTCCAGTAGAAGTGGAAGCGGATTCACTTGAAGAAAAACTTTTAAGTCTTCGAATGAAAGAGGAAAGTGAAGAAGAAACTACAACGGTAAAGAGTGAAGAAGAAAGTGTGTTCAGTTGTGACAGTCTGAATCAGGATGAAACCGACGATGCTTATGATGATGATGGAGATGACGGTAATGATGATGAACGAACGAAAGCCAGAGATAGGGGTCTCTTAAGGCTCTCTCGCTTAACCTTTTCATCTATGACACTTCCTTCAAGGATTAAAAAACCTTTTCGTTTTGATAGACAAATCACATCTCACACATTCAAAGGAACTTCCCCACCCTCTTTCGTTGCTTATCCAATTCCTTCTTTTCGTAGACGGCACAAAAAAGTCTTTCGTGCAAGTTCTGATTCGGCTCTTGGACCCCCTGTCTCTCGGGGCAATAAATCCATCCCTGGAAATACTTTGCCCAGTGATAGTAGTGATGTTGCAACGCCAACTAATAACCCACCTTTCTTTACCGTTCGATCACCAAGTCAACCCAATCCCCCTTCCAAGCTTCCTGGTCCAGGTTCATTACCTATTCCAAATCCCATAACCCCTCTTTTCAGATCTGCTAATAGTGGTGGTCTGACTTCTTCAGCTGCAGCAAATAGGCGCAAATTCTTTCTCGATCAGACTTCAGCTAGCTTGGACAGCAGCCCTGTAGGCCGATGCCACGAACCAATTATACGTGGAGGCAACATGAAAGACTACCCTGTCATTCAAGCACAACCTCTTCCCCCAGGGCCACCTCCTTCAGCCTATTTACACACATCTCAAGGAGGCTTTGCAGCTCCTGGGAGGGCTCATAGAGTACCACTGGCAAAAAGAATTCAAGTTCATCAGGTTCTGCCATCCAAATGTAGGTTCTCAGAATACTTGGCATGAGGAATGAAGTTCCCAAAAACTTTTTTAATGGCTGTCGAATATGTATAGCACCTCTCCCGCTTTCATTTCTTTACTTTACCAACTTTTTATTTACTCTTATGTAATTCAATTTTTTTATTTTTTTTCAGATTAGATTGTGTTTTATTTTACGTAAAATACCATACTTTATTTAGTAAAATAGTATTTTATTATGCATGATATATATATATATATATATATATATATATATATATATATATATATATATATATATATATATATATATATATATATATATATATATATATATATATATATATATATAATAAAAACCATATTTTTATAGTATGAACATTAAATACATTACCTGTTATATTTTCCCATTTTTTTTAAATTATTATTTTATTATTATTATTACTATTACTATTATTATTATTATTATTGTACGATGTGCTTTTGTTCTTGCATGTTGCTGTTATGTGCTTCTACCTTCCTCATGCATTATTGTCGGTGTTTTATTGAATCTTCTCATTGTCTTCTTTAATAAAAAGACGGCGGAAGTGGAGACAGTGGCTTCAGTAGCGCGACTGGAGGCACCGGAGGTGGAATGCGGAGGGCGTGCTCTCTCAGTGATCTTACTAACCCCGGTGCACCCAGGAGAATTCTTCCTACGCCTCCATCAGGTACGTTATGAGAATGGATTATTATTAGGTGAATTCTGAATGTGCTTTTTTTTTTTTAAATGCTTGGAAGGATGATTGCTTTTACTACTATTATTAATAACACACTTCGTCATTGTTTTTAATACTATCAATACTGTTATAGTAACATACTCTTTCTTCGTTTAGTCTTGTGTATTGTGTATACATAATTACTCATATCTTTCCTTGAACTACGCAGTATTTTCTGTAATCACTAACTACATCTATTTACTCTTAACAATTCTTTCGACTGACGAATGTGTTTATGTAATTATTTTTATGAAGGATGTATATTTAATATTCAGTATATGTATATATACGAGATAGTTCTGAGTGAGAAATAAGTAACTTAAAAAATACCAAAGGTTACTAAGCGATGATGGTTGATAGTCATTGGACTGTTCCTAACTTCAGGTATTGTAGCTTTTTTTTAATGTAACACTGTTTTGTTTTCTTTTTTATTCATAGATCTTAGAGCATTCTTCAATAAATTAGAAAAACATTACTAATAATAAGTTTAAGAAAGATTTTTTTTTTTTACATTTGATAAGTTGTTTTTGTTAATATTGTTTTGTGTTTTTGAGTAAATTTTGTTATTTATGTACTAACAGCGTTCAATATTATTTTCGTGCATTAATCAGTGGTCGCTGTAGGTATTATTATTATTATTATTATTATTTATACTGTATAAAAAAAAAAAAAAAAAAAAAAAAATAAATATATAATTATATATATATATATATATATATATATATATATATATTATATTATATATTATATATATATATATATATATATATATATATATATATATATATATATATATATATATATATATATTTTTTAATTGATTTTTTAATTGATTTTTAGCTTATGTTGAAGGGCTTTATTGAAAACATACTAATTAGTTTATATATTGTAATTAGTAACAGGTAAAAAGTCTGGCAGAAGCTCTAAACCAAGGAGTCAAAATAATCTCTCAAGGTCAAGTTCTATTGGCGTTTTAAACCAGGTTAGCTATATATATATATATATATATATATATATATATATATATATATATATATATATATATATATATATATATTATATATATATATATATATATATATATATATATATATATATATATATATATATATATCATTACTTTTACTATTATTAGTTTAAATTGTGAATTTTTGTGTGAAGTGAAAAGACGAAAGCGTTATTGTTTCACCAGTAAGTATATCATCTTGAGTAATTCATAGGGAAAAATATGTTTAAAAGATGGTTAGATGGTTCACTTCCATCCCAATTTCATGAACGAAGCCCCATTTTTCGGGCAATGATTTTGATTTTTGACAGCTTGTATATCTAATCAATAATTTAAGTTAGTGGAAGGAATATTATTAAATTTCTTAGATTTCTAGAAAAAAAAAGATATGATCTGTTAATGTATAGGAAAAATTTTCATTTAAGTTCGTTTACCGATATTTAAAAAATGCAAAAAAAAATTACATAAAAATAATTATGAAAACATTTATTTTTCTATTTATTAATGTTTATGATCTATTAAAAATATGGATTTAACAGGTTCTCAAAGTTAAAAAAGTTATAAAAATGTTTTCACACTGAAGTATAGTCGTTTTAATCTCTTAAAACTTTATATTTATTATGTAATTAATGGGTTGATATCTTTAGCATCATATATTTAGTCACTTCCGCTGTTACAGGCTTTAGAAGAACAAGGTGGACGAATTTCAACAGATAGATCCCCAATGCGACCAACGATAGCTTCAATAAACAAAATGACACCTCGCGCTCTCAAGCGTAAATCCTCATTATCACAAGCAGCTTCAACTGGTGAGGAATATTCTCCGAGTGCCTCGCCACTTTCACACCCTACATTCTTTTCCAATTGTGCCTCTCCAGATCTGCTTCGCAATGGGCATGGGAACTTTCTTGGTTCTTCTCATTGGCGTCCAGGCATTGATAGGGATGGTCGTAATACATCTTCAACAGATGTTGCTTTACTCTCTAACCCGCGCATGATGGGTAATTGTACTAACCATAATTCACAGTCTCTCTCTCTCTCTCTCTCTCTCTCTCTCTCTCTCTCTCTCTCTCTCTCTCTCTCTCTCTCTCCTTCTCTCTCTCTCTCTCTCTCTCTCTCTCTCTCTCTCTCTCTCTCTCTCTCTCTCTCTCTCTCTCTCTCTCTCTCTCTCTCTCTCTCTCTCTCTCTCTCTTCTCTCTCTCTCTCTCTCTCTCTCTCTCTCTCTCTCTCTCTCTCTCTCTCTCTCTCTCTCTCTCTCTCTCTCTCTCTCTCTCTCTCTCTCTCTCTCTCTCTCTCTCTCTCTCTCTCTCTCTCTCTCTCTCTCTCTCTCTCTCTCTCTCTCTCTCTCTCTCTCTCTCTCTCTCTCTCTCTCTTCTCTCTCTCTCTCTCTCTCTCTCTCTCTCTCTCTCTCTCTCTCTCTCTCTCTCTCTCTCTCTCTCTCTCTCTCTCTCTCTCTCTCTCTATCTCTCTCTCTTATTTATATTTATATATATATATATTATATATATATATATATATTATATATATATATATATATATATATATATATATATATATATATATATATATATATATTGTAAAAATGATTGCCTCTTTCTGCATGTTGGTAAATCTTTTGGTTCATTCTGATTTCTTCATAAAAACGAACAATAAATTTGCATGAGAAATTGAATGTCGGCAAAAATTCTTTGATTTATTCTTGTGAAGAATCTCACTTTAAAATATTAACTTCTTTATTATTATTATTATTATTTTTTATATTATTTTATTATTAATTTATAAATTTATTAAACGTGAAAATAAAACGAAAATTTTTATTAAATAGATCTTTTTATTATATATTATATATATATTATATATATATATATATATATATATATATATATATATTATATATATATATATATATATATATTAAAAGAAATAATATATTTTTTTATTTATTTCAAAAGAAAATATTACAAAATTTATTTTTTTCAATTATTATTATTTTAGTTATTTAATTTTACTGATTTGTTATTTATTTATTTAAAAATGTCTGTAAGTTAAATGTGTGGTATTTTTTGGTACTGTTAAGAAACATTAATGTGTTTTAGCATCCCAGGTTTTAAATCTCATACTTCTTTGGTGTTCGTTGTATGTTAATTAATATAGAACATATTAATGACCAGGAATTTTTTGTTTGTTTGTAAGAGAGGAAATTTTTTTTAAGGTAAGAGTTATAACGCATTACATGTTGAAAGGTTAATCGGTGCAAGATTTAGGAAATATATAAATGAAATATAAATGTGGAAGTTGTGTCCAGATACTCGAAAATGAGAAATACCTTGGCACAAAGGGTAGAATAATTTTAATCGTGTGCTTGAATGCGCCGGTTCCATCCCGTTTGCGCATGCTAGAAAAGTTCCTCTCCTCTAATAGGGCAATTAAAGACCAAGTTAAAATATTTATCAACATTGATTACGGGTGAAATACTATTTTTGGTGGAGTGAATTAGAAGTCGAATAAAAAAAAGCGAAAGTAAAAAACAAGGTTCTGTTTTTAAATTTAGATATAGTTTTATCACCCTATGAAAATAGGCAGTGTTAGTTAATGGTAATTGAAACATATTTTTGAACCTAAATCGGGTTATAGGTTTGGGTTAGTTCTTGTCGTTGTAAGAAGTTGTTGAGGACAATGTTTCCCAAATTAAAGTTGTAGAAGAATAGATTTAGGTAGAGTCATCAAAGATCCGTTGATGATACTAATCGAAAAAAAAGTTGATGGTTAAGTAAATATTTAGCGAATGTTTAATAAATTAGTTTGTATAACCAAATATTTTATTTTGATCATTACCGTGAATATGTTTTAGTTTTAAGTAACTTTAACATTTGGCACAAAATGTAATGTAAGCTTTCTGATGGCAAATTTCAGGTGATATCAGACATATGCAGGAAGATTCAAGTTCTGAAGACACCTCTCCAACGGAGCACAAAAGCGGAAGAGTGAGAGGTCTTCCATCCGACAGGTAAAGTTCCAATTTCTGATTTTAGTCAAGGATAGGAAAAAAATTTTTAGCAACAATTATTATTATTATTATTATTGTTATTATAGGCGAGGAGTTTTACCGACGCGCGCTGTTAGTGAGAGAGATTTGACAAGGTCCAACAGTTTGTCTGGGAAACCTCGTGACATCCACGATCGATTTCTTTCACCTGATTCCATTCGTAACCATAGAAAGTCACAGATTTCAGTCTCGGACCTTAGCCGTCCTTCTTCTGCGGCTTCAACAGTCGATTTCAGTCCGGAGGAGTATGGAAATCGAGGCGGCTACTTCAGCAGACTCGATATTGATACCGCCCCTTGTAAGTGTGTTTATAAATTACTTTGTGAACTATTGATTGTATTTGAGGTTTTTTTATTTTGTAATTGCTTAAAAAAAATATTGGAATTGTATTTTGAATCAAAGAATTACAAATGATTCGATTAACAAATTTTGTATAATACAAAATATTGTAAGAGTCTTTACACTTAGTCATATAGATGACTGTCATTTACATTTTCTAAAATTGCGTTTTCCATTTGTTAAAAAAAGTTTAGCTCTAGTTGCCATTTTCGAATTGCTAATTACGCGTTTTTATTTTTCAGTGAGCGTGACGCTTGTAGAATCAGTGTGTGAGTGGGTCGTGGAAGGCTGTGAACGACTGAGTCATTTGTGGTGGCGAACGTGCTCCGAAGGCAATGAATCGTCGAACTCAAGTGACGAAGATAGACATAGAGCTCTTAGATCTTTATTATTAGGCGCCGCAGCTCGCGCAACTCATGCCTTATCTCCATTAACCGCACCCACTTCTTTGTCTCCCCCAATGATGCCTTCACACACCCACGGACTGCAAAGTGATAACAAAGATCCTAGAGTGGTAGCAATGATGCAGCAGTACACGGATATGTTGGTCAATATGGTTCAGCAGAAGATGGCTCAGCAACAGCCTCCACCCTCAGGACCTGCTTGAGTATAGTTATCTCATACGTTTCTGATAAAATGTTATAACTTTGGAAATTGTATTTTACCTACTACTGTTATTGAATAGCCTTTTTACTCATTATTGTGCAATCATAAGAGTAATAATTGAAGTTCTATTTTTCTAATTCAATTGTTAATGCATAGAATATGAGGAGTAGCAGATGGTTCCGATACTTTAAGTAATAGGTTTTCAAGTTGGATGTTACGAGTGTTATTGGAGCAATTTACACATATTACAACAAAATGCTCTCATACCATTTTGTATTCCAGTTGTCTTTTCTTTTTTTTTCTTTTTTTTTATTTATGAAATATTTCCATCCAGTTAAGTTTGCTGTCCTGTTAGTGTTCATGTCAAAATAATTATCAGGGTGCTTTAATTTACTTGATATTATTATTATTATTAATAAGTATCAGATTTGCCAAAAATAGAGGAAAAATTAATTTAAGAGATCATTTTATAGGTTTTATTAAATATTAACATTCCAATTTTGCGTAATTTTATAATATCGATTTAGCAAATTTGTTATTTTTAACAGAATATTTCGTTTCTCTCCTTTCAGAGCATCGCACATTATTAATATAAATTTAATATAACTTTTCTTTCTTTTTTCTTTCTTTCTTTCACCGTCATTTGTTTCTTTTTGACTTTCGCTTTTTCGGGTGCTTGGTCCAAAGATAACTTACATGTTTTTTTCTTTCTTTTATTTAAATGATTGATTAAGACGCTGCCAAATATTATTTAACTAATGAATGTTTATTTTAATGACTTTTTTTTTTTGACATCGAATTATATTAATTCTCATTTTGCAAGACTCAGAATTTTGTTGCTAAGGTAATAGCAAAAATAAGATTCTTTAGCAATAGATATACAAACGTATAGGCATTAATTGTAATTATATATATATATAATATTATATATATATATATAATATATATATTATTATATATATATTATATTTATATTATTACTTATATATATATATATATAAAATATATATATTATTTTTTAAAATTTATAATATATATATAATATTATATATTATATATATTATATATATATATATAATATATATATATATATATATATATATATTATTATATATATAATCATATATAAAATGCATTCATGTATTTGCTAGTATTAGTTTAGAGAAATAATTTATTTTTTTTTTATTATTTATTATTATAATATTTTATATATTTTATTATTTATTATTTTTATTGTATTAATATTATATTTCTAATAAAAAAAAAAAAAAAAATATATATATATATATATATATAATATATATATATTATTATATATAGATATATAATATATTATTTTATATATATATAATATTATATATATATATAATATATATATATAATATATATATATAATATAATATAAACTGTTAATGTATTAATGTATTCATTTTAGCTTTTAATGAAATTGGACAGTAGTTTTTCCTATAATATGCCATAATGAAAAGATATATATTAATATTATAATCTATATATATATATAATTATATTATATATATATTAATTTATATATTTATACTATATATATAATATATATATAATTATATATATTAATATATTTTATGATGGGTGAAGTGTGTGTGTGTTTGTGAATAATTATAATGTATATCGTTGAAGTTGGAATTAGTCTTGAAAAGATTTGTTAATATATTTGTGCCAGAGAAAAGTTTATTATGAATCAAGGCTTCCGATTGCACTTACCTTAAATTTTATGTAAGTTTTGTTTCAAAATTTAAGGTAAAATTTTGATGTATTCTTTTGATCCTTTTAAAAATTTAAAAGGTTCTTTTAGATTACTTATCCCATTTTTGTTTATAATATGGTCGGGATAGTCAGTTTTTTTTTTTCTTTTATGCTGAGCGTTTGAAAGTTTTTTTTTTTTTTTTTTAAACTGTAGAGATATGTAATAATTTTTGTAGGGTATATTGTTGTTGTTTTTATTATTTCTTTTTATAAAAATATTCTGAAGAAAAAAAATGTTCAATTATTACAAAGTAATTAATCCTGAATCTCAATTTAGTTTCTCGCTGTATATTTTTTTTTCTTTTTTATTCTTCAATAATTTAGCAAAGCTTTGCCTTTTTTTAACAAAAAATAAATAAATAAATAAATAAAAAAAAGAAAGAAAAATAGAAAAAAAAATTTGTATGCGAGTTTACTTTTATAAAAGTAAATCGGGTCAAATTTTCTGGAATGAATCTTACTTTTTAAGTTTACATTAACTTAATCCAATAGATCTAATAATTATTATTCCTTCAGGATAAAAAATAAAAGCTACTTTGTGCCAAATAATTCGTTGCCTAGCTATTTTTTAGCTATTTTATGAATGTCTTAACAAATCAAAAGAAAATTTTTAAAAGCCTTTTTTTCCGTTTTTGTAAATTTTCAACATTGTTATATATTGTTTTATTAAGTAATACAATTTTCCATTTAGTGATTTCAGTTCAATATTAAAATTGTATTATCACAAGAGCTTAATTGTTAATAGTCTGGTTAAGACATTTTTAGCTTGTATTTTTTATATATATATTTCTTGTTATTGTATTTTACGACAAAAGCTCGAATAATATATTATAGATTATATATATATATATAAATATATATATTATATTATATATTATATATATATATAAAAAAAAAAAAAAAAAAAAAAAAAAAAAAAAAAAAAAAAATTATATATATATATATATATAAATTATCAGTACTATTATGATAACATTAAAATTTTAGAAAGCCAAATCTTCTTAGAATATATTATTTTGCAAGATTCTCGATATATATATATATATATAATAATAGATAGTAATATATATATGTATATATATATATATATATATATATATATATATAGAATATTGTTTCGATTATTAAATTTATGTATATTTTAGTGGTTCATATAATGTAAATCTTTTGGACTATTTATGTATAAATAGTTTTGACCTTTATTGTAAATATTGTTTTAATATAAATAGATTTCTTTTGCTAACAAAATTTGTTTTCTTTTTTCCTTATCATTAGTGAAAGTAAAATATAGACTAAAAAAGGTAAGATTTTAAAGTTAAAAATGAAGAAAGTGGATACTCTCTTGGTAAGAGGTTTTTACTGTCTTTTATTTTATAGGTAGAAGGTCTTCTTATTATATATATATATATATAATATAATATATATATATAATATATTGATATATACTATAAAATATATATATATATATATTATTATATATATTATAAGTATATATATTATATATATATAATATATATATATATATAAATATAATATAATATATATATTTTGGGTCATTTACTTTACTGGTATTAAAATATGTAGAAGGAAAAGATGAACTGTGTAAGAACTAATCCTAAAAGCATTCCTCAGTTACTCCACCAACCATACTTTCCTGATATGGTCCTTTCTGACGGTTGGTTGTTTCCCGAAATAAAAAATGTTACTTTAAGGTACTGGATTTCAGTCTAGTGAGGCCATCATGTATGAAAAAAAAAATTAAACTGGTAGCTGGACCTCAGGAGACTTTCAGTTCTATTTCCAAAAGTAGGAGGACTACTGGAGTAAGTGTATACAATCTAGCACAGAGTTCTTTGAAGGAGGATGGCTGTATAAACTTATAGCAAAATAAAATTATATTTACTTGCCTAAGTTCCGATACGTTTTGAACATGTTATATATATATATAATATTATTATATATAATATATATTATATATTCTATATATATTATTATTATTATATATAAGCTTCTAATAGTTTTGGTGTTCTGAAGAGCCTTCGGAACTTCTTCACGCCACCCCATTTTCTTACTCTTTTTAGAGGTGGTATTCGCCCCTGAATGGAGTACGCCCCACATATCTGGGATAGTTTCACAGCCCATCTCGAAAAGGTGGAGTCTAGAGCTTTTCCTCTTGTAAACTCTTACGCTCTCATTAACTCCCTGCGGTTTCTTTCTTCCCGACGATTTGTTGCGTGACTCTCTCTATACTATCGATATGTCAAAAAGAAACCACATGACTGCAACACGCTTTTCTCAACCTTTCTCTCCCAAACTCTTTGACCTCAAACTTAACACTTAACCGCTAGGCTCAGTCATACATGTCCTCTACTGAGAAAGTCTTGAACACGCTTACTTTTTCTATTTTCCCAGCTTACTTTCACTTGAGCACCTTCAAACGACTTGTATCACAACATGGCTACCTTTAACGACCACGAATCTGATATTTCCTAAACTATGATGGAATTTAATACGCCTCTTTCCTTTTCTCAAGATAAATATATATATATATATAATATATATATATATATATAATATATATAATATTATTATGATAATATATATATAATATATATATATATATATAATATATAATATATATAATGAATATAATATAATATATATATCTATATATATAATTATATATATATATATTATATATAATATTATATATATATATAGTGATGCATCGCATCCGATTTTCGAAATCAACATCCGCATCGCATTTCGGAATTCACATCCGGATCCGCATTCTCCAAAATTCGACATCCGCATCGCATCCGCAAATTAAAAAGGGACAACAAAAAATTTTATTTACATTTATATAAATATATATATTATATTATATTTATATATTATATAATATATATAATATAATATATTATATTAATTATATGCGAAATGTAGATCAAGAGTGAGGTGAAGAGAGAACTATCGATTGGGTAGCATAGGATGGATTGAGATAGGGTTTGTATATCTCCATGTTATTTAATCTATTGATAATGGTTTACTTAGAAATGGAGAGAGAAGGGAAGGTATTAGTTGAGAAAATGGAGGGTGAATGTGAAGTGATGTTTTACTTTTTGCAGATGATGCGTGTTGGTGCAGAATCTGAGAAAAAATGAGAATACTTGTGAGAGAGTTTAAAGGGAAATGTTCAAACACGAAATTGAAGATCAATCTAGCGAAGAATAAAGTTATGAGGATTGGA
>SEYY01000953.1:0-28081 GCA_009176605.1 Armadillidium nasatum
TATACCAGATGATATTCTCATTGTTACCTCTATATTTACTATAAGTTTTACAATTTTGTCTGACACTAAAAATTTATCTAATGTCATGTATACAATGTAGATCACAGATGAAAAATTAGTCCAACATGCCATTCAACTATTTCACAATATAATTAATGAGTTACTAAGAGATATCTTGTGCCTTGCAAGGATGACCAATAAAAATGTTAAGCCATAAAGTAGGTAGCATAATTTATTGAAACTTGGATTCAATATTACTCTCCCAGTTTCCCAGCTTTCTTTTCTTTAAATTTCATTTTCCCATTATGGACTGACTGGGGCCCCTGCTAATAATCAGGGAAAACTGGGGTTTACCTTCTGGGGTTAAAATTGCAAATTATACTTTTTAATGGTGGATTAAATCAAACAAAATACAAGAAAATTAAGATTTTTCTTCTTGTTTTTTCAATATTTTTCTTTCTTTTTCTGTTTCTTTTGAGTGCTGCTCTTCTCCTAGTGAATGGACATCTTTGTTTTGATTTTAGATGCCCCAATCAAGATTTGGTTAAAAATTTTTTACTTGAGCCACCCAGAGGTCCTCTTCTAATTTCCTGGCTGCAGATGTTACATTTAGCTATTTCGAGCCTATCCAGAAGCATTGTAAAGTACTTCCATACTGCTGAAGCTGATCCTTTAGCAATAGTGACTGAAAGTATAAACAAAATAATTTTGAAATGTAGCTAAATGATACAAATATGATACACAGCAATAAAATAACAATGATATGTGTAAATTCAAGTTATATTTAAAATTTTATATCTTACATTTATAATTAAATAAATCTCATTTACATCTAATTTTCTTAACCAAAAATTTCAGTGCTTTTAACCTCTTTACAAATTTTAAGCAACCCCTACCCTGGCCGCGGCAAAATTCCAGCCCTGGTCATCCCAAAATTCCCATATTTGTACATTTTTAAAAATTTATTTATGTATTTTATTTGTGTATGTAAGCCATGTTTTAACATTGTAAAAACTAAAAACAGAAAACTGAAAGCCAAAGTTGTATATCAGGATCAAAAGTAGAATCCAGACCTCAGAAATTCTCGTACATTCAAAGCTTTTAGTTTGGATTGGGTACCTTTTTTTTTATTTTTGCAATGCTTAAAATCATAATACATCATTAGACTCGAGTAAGATTTTTTTTTTTATCCCCAAAATCTTTATTTTTTTTCTCAAGTATTGGAGTTTTGTGGTGTATTTGACATTCTTGTTTAATCTACTGAAGTTTAGGAGTTAAAGCTAAACTAATTAAGTGTTGTTTCCAGGACTAGTGATGTAAGTTGTTACCCTGTAAAATTAAAACTGTTATTTTCATAAACACGTTATGGTAGACTCTACCTTAGACCTGTGAGCCCTACCTCAAGCCTAGAATATAAAATATACGAGTTTTGATAAATTATTAGAAGTGTTTTTTCCTTCAAATTAAACTTAAAATATACGAGTTTTGATAAATTATTAGAAGTGCTTTTGCCTTCAAATTAAACTTAAAATATACGAGCTTTGATAAATTATTAGAAGTGCTTTTGCCTTCAAATTAAACTTAAAATATACGAGTTTTGATATGATATACGAGTTTATTTGCAATTTTGTATAGTCTTTGTAAATATATTTAAAGTGGAGATCATTATTAAATTATAATTTGGAAACTTTTATTACTGTTTGGATATTTAAGTAAACTATTTTAATTTAATTAGTTTATTGTACATTATATGATTGGAAATAGATTCTATAATAATTAAGTTGGAAGTTTTCTCGTTTGCTTGAGCCTTTGTGTATTTGTTATGGTTAGTAATATTTGGTAAAGTTTAGTCAATTGTTTGAATATTTTGGAAGTTTCTCTATTTTAAGCAACTTAATCAGAGTATAGAAAGCATTTTATTTAATATTGATATATTATTTTTGGCTTTATTTGGAGACATATATGGTAATATTTTACTTCATGTTGAGTATTCAGAACTTATAACATATTTTGATAGTTACTTTTGTGATAAATAGCAATCGACATTGAAATATTTTTGTCATTTTACAATAGTTATAACCCTTACTCAGAACTTATAAAATATTTTGATAGGTATTATTATGATAAACAACAATCGACTTTGAAATATTTTCGTCATTTTACAATAGTTATTACATTTATTCAGAACTTATAAAATATTTTGATAGTTAATATTGTGACAAACCGCAATGGACTTTGAAATATTTTCGTCATTTTAAATAGTTATAACATTGATTCAGAACTTAAAAAGTGTTTTGATAGGTACTATTACAATAAACAACAATTGACTTTGGAATATTTTCATCATTTTGTTATAGTTATCCTATTTATTCAAGACGTAAAGGATATTTTCATCAATATTTTGCGGTAACTTGAATCTACTTCAAATTAGTTTTGATATTTTTGTGTTCTTTACAGTAAATATTGTGGACTTAGAAAATATTTTACTAAATATTTTCAAGATATTCTACAACTGTTAATAGAATTTTTTGACTTTACAATAACTAATCATAATTTAGGAAACATTCTGTTGATTTTCAACATCTTGCCTTTTGAAGTATTTGAAACTTAACTCGAATTAATAATAGTATCTAGAAGTCTATGATTGTTGATTGATGTCGTATACCGATGTTTAAGATTTATAATTTAGGTAAATAGACAACCAGGAAAATAAAATAAGATTCTTTTCATTGACTATAAGAAGGAAATAAAAATTCATTAACAAGAAAACGATTATTTATTATATAATAACAAATAATAAATCAGAAAATCTGTTCTCGAATTCACTGTTCTAGTTAACATCAAGCAAGTGATCGAATATTAATCTGAAAATATTAATAAATCATTAGGAAACATTGAATCAGCATCAGAAACACAACGCAATTTCTGAAATTATAAGAACCTAAATCAGAAGAACAAAAGAGATAATATTTGTTGTGGCTATTCTTTACCACCATCACTAAATTTAATAGCTACGACAACGTTATGAGCATAGAAAAGTCCTGGCAATCTTAGTCCTTATATTAAAACTAAATTAAAAATAAAAAAGGTTGATTGATTTACTTGTATTTACTATTACTTAAATAATTTTTTATGCTACAGATTTTTTCATTAATTTACAAGAATTTGCAAATAAATACAATTAAATATGGATCCAGAAGCATTCCTAGAGTTAGCCAACCAAGTTGGGAAACTGAAAATGTTTCCCTATTTTGACATAGCCCATTGCGTCATATGCTGTCTCTATGTAAGGGAAGATCTAGGTGCAGGTACTGTAAAAGAAATTAATTTGATTGTTAATAATAAGGATGTAAAGGTAAAGTAAGTGAACATTGATTGTCTATAAAAATCTAATAGGCTTTTAACTTACCAATAGCTGCATTGAATACTAATGTCTACTGTTAGGTAAAGTCTATTCTTTTAGTTGAAATAACATATGTTATAAGACTCAGTTTGGCTAAATTAGTTGAGATTTTCATAATAATGAGGATTAATCAAAATAAACAAAAGGCTATATTATGCTTAACTAATATTTCTTAACACTTCTTTGTTAATTCTTTTTAGATACAATACCAGCTACTCAACATTTATTTTTTTCTTTCAATAGACGAAGAGGCATACACATTTTACTATACTGTGAACTTATTTTGATGACAATTCAAAAACTTTTAACTTTTTTTTTTTTTTTTATATGATACTTTCACAATTTTTGCTGTTACAGAACTGTTCTCCCACTGACTTACACCTTTTGTATTTGAAAATAACATTTTTCTTTAGCATATTTTGCAGTCTTGGTAAAGACCCTTACAATTTCACTATTATTATTAATTGGATATAACTTCTTTTTGATGCCATAAATGATGAATTATGTGTAGCGGCATTGGGAAGTTTTTTAAAAGTGATTTAAATAAAATGACCAGGACCTGACATTTAAAGGAAACTAATAATTTGGTCAAAACTAGTTTATCTTTCTCTAATTTCTTTTTTACAAGTGCTATACTGCCAATAACATATATATATATATATATATATATATATATATATATATATATATATATATATATATATATATATATATATATATATATATATATATATATATATATATATATATATATATATATATATATATATATATGTTAAGGAAAGTATTTTTTAAATTAATGAAATTATCATCATCATTATTTTAGTCCTTTGTTTACCTTGGGTATGATAGTTAAACATTGTTATGTGTTTGTATGAAACAAAAATCAGTTGAAGTAATTGTAAAATTATTGCATTTTCTTTCCTCTCCAGGTTCTCTTCCCTTTTCAAGGAAGCATCCATTATCAAATTGGATATCATCAATGATTTCAATATTTGCTGGTGGTTTACTTTCTAATTGGCTACTCGGAGAACCTATACTCGGTGCCATTAAGAACAATCAACAGCTACTTTTAGCAACTGTTGTTTGGTATGTGCTATATATATATATATATATATATATATATATATATATATATATATATATATATATATATATATATATATATATATATATATATATATATATATATATATATATATATACTCTAGTAAAATTTGTGTTCCTGGTGACCTGAATATGATGAATGAAACAAAGCACTAGTATGAGAGAAAACATTTATTAAAAACAATGTATTGACCTGTTCTTTTGTTATCTTCAGGTCTTAAGACAAAGTTATAAATATAATAATAAAAACATTACACCAAAAATTTAAGTTTTGTGATAATTCAACTAAATATAGTTACCTTAATTTATATAGAAAATTGCAAGATACTCAATTGGGTGAACTTTTTATTAACAGATCTTTTATAATTTTGAAAAGAAGTTTAAGGGTGAAAAATCTTTAAACAATAAGCATTAAAAAAATAACTTGAGTTGGTAAGTTATTTCAAGCTGTATACAATTGCTTTGGACAATAATTACTATTGGGTTTTGTGTTTAGTTATATACAAAAACTAAAATAAAAAGTAACTGCAAATGCAACAACAAGGACAAGATCTTGGAAGTGTTGAGGAGTAGGTCGGATCCTGCAAATGCCAGAGGGTGTTTCCTCATTGAAGAGAACTTCTATGCAGGTTGGTGTCGGCTGCAGAAACTTCATATTCCTCTTTTCTATAGGCACTACAGTGGCAAATGCTCGAGGGAACTATCCATCCGTATACCTCCACCTTTACATCATCCTCGAAGCACAAGGAGTTCATTGTCTGCGCATCAATTTTGCTTGGACATAGGAAACTCTAGGCTTGCCCACTGTGGTGCCTCCTTCTTCCTGCTACATCTGTTCTGTGGAATTCTCTCTCATCTTCTGTGTTTCCTGCTGAATTTTATCTCAGTTTCTATAAAGCCCGCGTCTGCGCTCACCTAAGAAATTTGTGTTAGGTGGGTCTTGCAGGGGTCATTTTTTTTATTCTTCTGACACCCCCTCCTTGAATAGGGCTTTGCCCGTGAGTGGTGGTAATGTGTAAAAAAAAAAAAAAAAAAAAATCTCCAATTGTCCTGACTGCAATGAAATCCCAATCTTTTATAATATATATATATATATATATATATATATATATATATATATATATATATATATATATATATATATATATATATATATATATATATATATATATATATTGAATAAATCTAGCCTAGGTAACACTGACACAGAGCTAGAAAGCTTACCTTGTAGGAATCCTCTTTTTCTTTATTTGGTGGTCCTTTCCTTAGACCAAACCAGATAACAGGGATTAATCCAATACACCCTACGGCCCCCAGGACAACTACAACACCGAGCGCTCAGGGACTTATAGCAACCCAGATACCCCAACGTGAAAAAGACAACCCTGATATCTAGTCTGCCTGTACTTTGTCCTTAAAAAATAAATCTTCCTTTTTCTACTAGAGTTATATACTCTATGACTTAAATGAAATAACCTTAAACTTAATATTAACTTATCACAAATATATTAAAAGGGAGAAGTCTATGACCCTACACCTTAACTTTATTATTTATCCTGAAAACCTGAAAAACGAAAACATCATATACAACATGTAAAGAAAAACTAAACTCCCTCTCCTTCTAAAAGCTCCTTCCAAACCTCCAGGCGACTTCTCTCTTCTTATCCTCTTCTTCGTCTTCTTCTTCTACTTCTTACACCTAACAAAAATATACAATCTTATACCTTTCTCTCTCCTCCTCTCTTCCCCTCTACATACTCTTTAATCAAATTACTATCAACTCTACCTTTCGTAAATACATCAGCTATTTGACATTTTGTCGTTACCCATTCTACTCCTTCAATCTTATCTTTAGTTTCAGAGTATATGGCAGTTTTTAGTGTTTTGCTGTCGGTGTATACACCTTTACTTTTAATCTATCGCCTCCCATCATTTCCAACCAACATTCACTTAAAAAAATACCTGCCTCAATACCTTCTATCAGACCTATAGCTTCAGCCTCAATTGTGGATCTTGCTACTCTCCTGACACATTTTGATTTCCATACAATCGGGCTTCTATTACCTTCATTATCCTTCAATGCTACTATATAGCCTATCTGTGGACTTTCATCGATACTGTTCCCATATGATGCATCTGTAAAAACTTCTATTTCTACACTGTCTTTTAGTTTCCCTAACAAAACACCTACTCTCATATTTTTTGCTCTTTTTAGTATGTTTATCACCTTTCTCATTTCCTCTACTTTACCTCCACGGAAATACCTACTCCTTTCACTCACATAATAAGATAGATCTGGTCTTGTCTGACAGCTGATCCAATTCATTTGACCTACCAATGATCTATATAGAGTTAATTCTTTTCCTTCCATTTCTCTGTTTCCGAAGAAATCTCTACTTTCAGGTATATTTATATCGTTATATCGATGTATTTGTTCTGTTCTAACCAAACTCCTTCCTCTCTTTCTTCTATATTTATCCCAATATACTTAAATTCAGACACTTCCTCCGTTCCTATCTTTAATCGATTCTTAATGCCTCCAATGATATTCTCAAAAAACTCTTTGTTGCCTCCAAAACAAAAATCATCAACATGAGTGCACATGATACCTATCATTTTTCCTTCTTTTTTCCAAACAAATAATGCTGGTTCTAACTTACTCTTCACACCTCCCAACTCAGTTATAATCTTTACTACTTTATCAAACCATACCCTTGCTGCGTCCTTTAACCCATACACTGTCTTCTTTAACTCCCATAGTCCTTTCTCCTTAGCCTCTTTGGGAGGAATAACCCAAACCTTCCTTTTTATTCTGTCTCCCTGTAAATAAGCTGTTTTAATATCAATGGAATTACATTTCCATCCCTTCATTTTCATAATAGTCAGGCACATCCTCAACACCTCTCCTGAACATGTTGGTGACTCCGTTACCAGCTCCTCTCCTTCCTCCTCAAAACCCCTAGCAACTAATCTTGCTTTACATTTCTCCTCTCCATCCTGAATTTTCTCTGTAATCACCCATCTTAAGGATATTCTCTTTTGTCCTTTATCTTTTACCTCTTTTAAAAACATCATTTTCTTCCCAGTTCTAAATTTCACACAATTTCGCACTTAAAACTCTTTCACTTTGCAGAATATTAGCTAGCCATACCTATTCTTGGTCGCTAATTTCCTCTACATCTGTCAAGTCTCTAAAGTCGATCCAACCCTCTTCTCCATTTTCAATATTCTGAACATTAAAACTATCACTCCATTTCTTGCTTGTAGCTTTCCCTGCTCTACTGAGTATTTTAACCTTCACTTTATCCCCACTTTCTCTTTTAGTAGCTTTATACCTTTTTCCAATCTTGACTTTTGGCACCCTTCTTTCCTCAGCTTCCTCATCTGGTTCATCCTCCTCTCTATGTTGTTCTTCTTCTTCCTCTTCCTGCATTCTATAGTATTCCACTTCCTGCCACTCGTCTTCCTCATTTTCTATGATATTATTCGTTTTTTGTGTATCCCCTATTTGATCCACCTTTTCACTAAGGTCGTTATCATCTTCATTCGTTACTGCAACACTCTCTCTCTCATCTTTCTGTTCAATACCCGCTAACCTTGTAATATGAACTCTAGCAATTTCTCGCAAAGTACCTCCATGTTTTACTATCACCGTCTTCCCATCTCTACCTATGACTTTAGCAGGGCCTCTCCAATTATTATCTATTTCCCTTTTATAATACACCTCTTCTCCTGGTTCAGCTAATTCTAACTTATGTTCTCTTATTTGACCTTTCATAGCCCGCTTCACCCTATCTTCAGCTTCCTGTTTCACATGAGCCTCTCTTGCCTTATGTATTCCCTCTATTGTCTCCCTTAATTGTTCACTTTCGTTACCAACTACCCCCATACTTCTTTCTTCTTCAACCGTATTGTTTGGCAACCTTCCATTCCTACCAAATACCAATTGATTAGGGGTGTATCCTCCTTTATCTAACATCCAATTTTTAGCTCCAACTGACCAAAGTAAACATGTTTCCTTATTACACCCTTCTTCTTTCATCTTTCTCATAGAATCCTTCAACAGTCCCACCATCTTTTCACACCTCCCATTACTCCATGGACTCTCAGCTGCTGTTGCCAATTGCTTTATACTAAATCTCTCACACAGTAGTTTCATATCCTCATTCTGAAATTCAAGACCATTGTCGCTTATAATCCTTTCTGGGGCACCAAATATACTAATCCATCTTTCCAGAATCTTACCTACTATCTCCTTTGGCTCTTTATTCTTTACCCAACTTGCTTGACAATACCCTGTTCCTAAATCCAACATCACCAAAAATTTATTTCCTTCCAATTCACCTAAATCCATGGCTACAGTTTCATTAAATCTTTTTGCTAGTGACAACCCCACTGTGGGTCTGCTAGGAGTTTTTTTATATCTTATACATACCATCACAATTATCACTCAATTCCCCTATATCCTCCTTGATATCTCTCAGCGTTCTCCTTTTCCATTTCATCTCTATATATGCATCCTTAATCAATTCCCCTAATCTTTCTTTGCTAGGATGACCGAACTGAACATGCAGTCTTTTTAGAATTTTTTCCTTTCCTGTTTATCTTCTAAAATTTACACACATTCCCTCCCATATTTCTTTCTTTATACCTTTTCTTAAACTAATCCTTAAATGCCCTCTTTCATCAACTCTTAACGGAACTCTGATATTCCTAAAAGCCCCTATTGTCATTTCATAATCATTTAAATTAATACTTGCCCCCATTTTCCTTAATGATTCCCTCCCTAATAACCACGGTATGTCTCCTTGTACCACATCTGTTATTAAATAAAAATCCCACTTATATAATGAACATGGTATTCTTAATCTTTTAATCGCTTTATATTTAGATTCCCCAAAAACATAACTCCCTTCTATTACTTCCATTGTTTTCTTAACCTCTTCTCTTTCTCTCCAGCACATACTTCCCAATACATAGCCTAACCACTTCTCCCCTATTACATTGGCACTACACCCTGTGTCTACAATCGGCCAAATGTTACCATATTCATTCAATTCTTCTTTTCCATCTCTTTTTCCCATGAAAGCTCTTGGACTCTTATCTACAATGTCTTCTCCATTGTCTCTCATTTTTCCTACCTGCTGTTTAATACTTTCAAGAAAGTTTCCTCTTCCTTTTCCAAAACCGCCTACTATGATTCCTCTTTGCCCTATTTGTTCTGTCTGATCACTTCTCTGATCCCTCCTACCTTCTCTTTCCTCCTGTTTCTCCCATTTACCTTTCATGGGACATGATGCTGCGAAATGATACTCAGATCGACATACGATGCACTTCATAGTTTGTCCATATTTGTTCTTTGGGTTTAATCTTTTGATCTCCCTTTTCTTAATCTTACCAGTACTAAAGTCCTGACCTTGTACCAGCCATTCCTTTGTCACTTTTCCAAATTTCTTATCCAAGCACCTCCAATACCTTTTCTATCCCTACTTGTTTCTCCAAACCCTCCATTTCAATGTTGTAAACACTTTGAAATGCTTTTTTTCCTAAACTAAGCATAATCTCACCTCCTGGACATTCCAAATATTTACCCATTCCAGTTTATACCACAGCATTAACTCTTTTTCTCCACATGTCATAGTCCTCTCCTTCTATACCTTCAAAAGTAGGGCATACTCTTTTACCCCTATACCTTCTCTCCTGCTCCTGATAATGTTGTTCTTCCTTCCTTCCACCTTTCATCGCCATGCTGAAGCCTTTTGCGTAACTACGCTCTGCTACCACTGAATAAATCTAGCCTAGGTAACACTGACACAGAAGCTAGAAATCTTACCTTGTAGGAATCCTCTTTTTCTTATTGGTCAGTGGTCCTTTCCTTAGACCAAACCAGATAACAGGGATTAATCCAATACACCCTACGGCCCCCAGGACAACTACAACACCGAGCGCTCAGAGCTTATAGCAACCCAGATACCCCAACGTGAAAAAGACAACCCTGATATCTAGTCTGCCTGTACTCTGTCCTTAAAAAATAAATCTTCCTTTTTCTACTAGAGTTATATACTCTATGACTAAATGAAATAACCTTAAACTTAATATTGACTTATCACAAATATATTAAAAGGGAGAAGTCTATGACCCTACACCTTAACTTTATTATTTATCCTGAAAACCTGAAAAACGAAAACATCATATACAATATGTAAAGAAAAACTAAACTCCCTCTCCTTCTAAAAGCTCCTTCCAAACCTCCAGGCGACTTCTCTCTTCTTATTATTTTGTGATATATATATATAATATATATATATATATATATATATATATATATATATATATATATATATATATATATATATATATATATATATATATATATATATATATATATATATATATATATATATATATATATGGTTTATTGACTATTTTGTTTATTGGTTTATTTGTATGGAACAAAAGCCTTGTCTTCCAATATTTAATAAAACTGACAAGGAGGTAATTGCCGAGTACATCGAAATAATTACGCCTATTGCTGTTAGGCTGCATATGTTGCAGGATGAGAAGAATGCGTACGCGGGGGTTCTATTGCCTAACCTCTTCCTCCTCAAGGACAATCACGTGGAATTGCAACGAGAGGTGAAAAAACTTAACTATGCCAAAAGCTTAGTCAACTACTTACTAAAGCAGCCAAAGCCAAACAAAGGGAAAGAAAAGGGATTTGAACCGAGGTTCAGCAGGATTTTTGATGATTGTGATTTACTTATGGCAACAGCTCTGCACCCTCACTTCAAACTCGGAGTGGCACATAGGTTAAATGAGGGGAAGTATCCAGCTGTATCAAGACGAGGATATTGGAGGAAATAAAGTGTAATATTGCATCGAATTTTACTCCTCCACATCAAGGCACTGAAGGTGATGGGAATGAATCTGAAATGGACCCATTTAAGGTGAGCTATTTTTATAATTTAGAACAATCTTTAAGCATCTCTTAACCTATATATATATATATATATATATATATATATATATATATATATATATATATATATATATATATATATATATATATATATATATATATATATATATATATATATATATATACTGAGAGATAGAATGAGGAGTGAACTGGTGAGAGAGAACTTGGGGTGGAATCAATTTTGTAATGCGTAGTAAGAAACCAGCCGAGATGGTTTTGTGACATGGAGATAATGGGGAGGGAGAGAGACTGAGAGAGATGCTGGAATGGAGACCAGAAGGAAGGAGACCGGCGGGAAGACCAAGGAAGAGATGGATGGAGGCGGTAGAAGAAGCCATACAACGAAGGAAAAAGACACTGGAAGAGGTGGAAGACAACCGAATGTTTGAGGACAGAAATGCGTGGAGAAGATTTTGGAGGAGTAGCACCCGACAGGCGTCAGCCTACCGGTTTGGACGGTGATGATGATGATGATGATGATATATATATATATAGATATATATATATATATATATATATATATATATATATATATATATATATATATATATATATATATATATATATATATATATATATATATATATATATATATATTCATAATACACTGACATAATGTTCAAATGAAACTTAAAAAGATTTGAGTTCTTGATACCATTTCAAAATTTTTCAGAAACTGAAGGCCCCATATATCCAGCAGACACCTCTGGAGGAGAAGTTGCGGCAAACCTTGGATAGCTGGGATGCAGTAAATGTTCACCACAATACCCCTCTCACTAGGAACCTTTTTCCATGTGAATACCAAGAGGTCTGGGTGGACTTGTTTATGAAGTATAATACCCCATTACCCAGCTCAGCGGCCGTGGAGAAGTTGTTTAGTCAAGGCTCTGACATTCTAAGACCAAAGAGGGCAGCCATTGCATCCAGCAATTTTGAAAAATTTATTTTCATGAAAGGGAATATGACCCTTTTCAGATTGCAAGAGGAGAGCTACGAGGAGGAAGAGATCATAGATGGCTGAATAAATAATAATAAATTCTTTCTCATTTTTTGTTATATATTTTGCATTTATCAAATAAAATTTAAAAATAATTCATCTTTACATCCTAGCGCTAAAAAAATTTTTATTTTTTTTAAAAAAAAAAAAAAAAAAATTTTTTTTTTTTTTTTTTTTTTTTTTTTTTGCTTCAAAATTTGCGCTTTAAAAATTTTTTTTTTTTTGCGGACATGTGCGCTTTTGCATTTGCGGACTAAATTTTTGAAAAAATGTGCGCTTTTGCATTTGCGGACAAAATTTTTAAAATTTGCGCTTTTGAGTTTGCGCTCTAAATTTTAAAATTTGCGCGCCCACCTCTGATATATATATATATATATATATATATATATATATATATATATATATTATATATTATATATATATATATATATATATATATTTATTGTCTCTGGTGGGCAAAGGCCAGAGGCCTACCAATATCCACCAGAGTTTTGGGAGCATTCAGAATCTGGTTGCTAATGGCTGATGTGACCTGATACATGGCATTTAAAAGTGTGTAAGTCAAAGGAAGTTGGGAAAACAGATAAAGGGAGTGTGTTCCAGACTTTGCCAGTAAAGTATATGTAAGATTGAGCATAGCTGTTAAGTCTGGGGTCAGAGTGACAGAGAAAGGATGAGACTGTGTAGAAAGTCGTGTTGCACGAGTCCTTCTCAATGAAGGAGGTATGGGACATGAGAGTTCAGAAGAGCAATGTCCATTGTAATAGAGATACTATAGAGTGATGCAACAGTTTGATGGGAAGAAAGAGCTTTTAGAGAGTTAGTAAGAGCGGTAGAGTTGATAAGATGAAAAAACCTAGACTCCACCTTTTTAAGAAAGAGCTGTATGTGTGGAACCACCCCAGATAAGTAAGGCGTACTCCATACAGGGGCGAACAGCACCCCTATAGAGAGCAAGCAACTGGGTTGGCATAAAAAAAACACAAAGGCGCCTCAGAACACCCAACCTCTTAGAAGCTTGTTTAGAGAGAGAAGTAATATGATCTTTCCAAGAAAGATCATGAGAAAAAGAAACACAAGGAATGTTGAGAATAGATGAAGGTTTGAGTTGAGTGTTTTCGTAGATGTCATAGTTGTGTGGAAGGTTGTGTTGTGTAGAAAGATGGAGAAATTGAGTTTTTGAGGCATTGAAAATCAACCATGTTTTCTCTGCCCAATCAGAAATACGAGAAAGATCTAGAGATCAGTTGCTCCAAGCCCATCCTTTTTGAATCTATCAACTGCTGTTGGGAGGGATGTCTTTCAAATTGAAAGGAGTAATGAAGGGTGGAGTCATCGGCATAGGAGACGAAGTAATAGAGAGAAGATCATTGATGAAAATTAATAAAAGAGTTGGGGATAGGACAGATCCTTGAGGAACACCACTATCTATAGATTTATAGGAAGAACGGTGGCAGTCTACAACAGCTGCTATAGAATGACTGGAAATTAAATTAGAGAGAAGGTCACAGAGAGAAGGATAGATTCTGAAAGAGGGAAGTTTTGAAATCAAAGCTTTGTGCCAGACTCTATCTAAAGCTTTCGAAATGTCTAGCGCTACAGCGAAAGATTCACCGAAACCCCCAAAGAACAGAGGACCAAGAATCAAAGTAGGGAAAGAAGATCACCAGTAGAATGTTCTTCACAAAAGCCATACTGGTGATCAGAGATAAGATTTGAAGAATTGAGATGTTTCCAAATCTTCCTGTTAAGGATAGATTCAAAAACTTTAGAAAGAATGGAGGTTAAAGAAATGGGATGGTAGTTAGAGGGTTGAGAAGGGTCCCCCTTCTTTGGCACAGGCTGAATGAGTGCACATTTTCAGCAAGAAGAGAAGGTCAAAGTAGAAAGTCAAAGAGGAAATAGTTTACCAAGGCAGGATGCAAGCTCAGAAGCACAAGTTTTGAGAACTGCAGGAGGAATACCATCAGGACTATGAACCAACCAGGGTCCCGGCTAAAAATCAGGGAAAACCGGGGTTAAAATGGCAAAAGGGACAGTCAAGTTTTCAAAATTTTTAATTTTCAGCTGATTTTGCTGAAATTTTCAGTGTTTATAGATTTTTTTACCCGTAAGAAAAGTCCATTTCTAGCGATTTTCTGAGTCTATTACGTTTAAAAAATTTTTTTTTTTTTTTGAAATTTGACCCTATTTCAAAAGAATGGCGGGGCCAAACCACTTTTTAAAATGAGCTGAAAGTTGGACTATTTATTCAAAATTCTATGGGCTACAAAAGCTTTTAACAGACTTTTGTTCCTAGAGTTATAGGAAAAATGTTATAAGCCAAAAACTGACCAACTATCGAAAAAAAATATTTTGAAAAAAAATCCACCTTTTCAAAACAATTTAAAAAAAAAAAATACAACTATAACATTTCTTATTTTTGTGGATGTATAAAGGAGGGGTGGGGCTACAAATTCCTCTATATACTTTATTCGATGCGATTCGTTGGTTATGAGATATAGCCTTCAAAAAGGTCCATTTTTGACCAAATTTCGAAAGTTTGAGAGGCTATATCTCGGTTCAAACAAATAGCATTTAATAATGCACTAAATAAATGTTGTTGCCCTGTCCCTCCTCTAAATAATATCCACAAATAAAAAATTAGTAGATCGCTTTTTTTTTTTTTTTAAATATTTTTTTCCTCCAGAAAGGTACGATTTTTGCAAATTTTTTTTTTGAAGTGTAACTTTTTTTGTAGACGTGATATCAAAAATCTATTCCCACCAGTGAAAGAAATTGGGGCTAAGATTATTCAGTTAAATTTTCAGCTCATGTGGACCAGTGGTTTGACCCAGTTATTCATTTTCTTTCAACTTTGGGTCCAAATAACTTTCAAACTGTTATAGACAAAAAAAAAATGCTTGAAATCAACTCAGAACTTTGTGAAAAAATGCATAAACCGTAAAAATTTCAGCTCAATCAGTCAAATAATAAAAAATTTCAAACAAAATATAAGAAAATAGATTTTTTTTTTCTATTTCTTTTGACCACTCCTTTTCCGCTAGTGAATGTTCTTCTTTGTGTTTTGATTTTAGATACTCCATAAAGATTTGGTTGAAAATTTTTTACTTGTGGCAGCTGGAGGTTCTCTAATTTTTTGACTGCAGATGTTACATTTAGCTATTTCGAGCCCATCCTGACACATTGTAAAGTACTCCAATACTGCAGAAGCTGACCTTTTAGCCATATTGACTGAGTGTAAACAAAAAAATAATAATTTTGAAATAATGTAGTTAAATGATACAAGTTTGATACATAGCAATAAAATAACAATATGTATAAATACAGGTTATTTTGATAATTTTATATTTTACATTTTTCAAACTTTACCTTAGGGTCTTACCTAGGTAAACCTGTTGAATCACTATTATGAATTAGAAATTTTTTATTTTATTTAATTTTTGTACTTTTTTTAAACTTTTACTATACAAAACTAATTTTTTGAAAATTTTTAGGAGAAAATGCATATAATCATTAATTTAAGTGAATGTTGGCTATTCCACTACTTCCTTACAATTAAATAAACCTCAGTTAAATTTATATCTAATTTTCTTAACCTAAAATTTCAGTGCTTTTGACCTCTTTACAAATTTTAGGAAACCCCTGCCCTGACCAAATTTGGGTGACCCTGGCCCCCCAGTCCTGGCTAAATTCCAGGCCCTGTCGGTCCCTAATCAGGACCATACGCCTTCTTAGTGTTAAGCTCAGAGAGCAGAAATGTCATCTTTAGAAGAAATTATAATATTAAGCATAAATGAGTTGGAGGGGGTTGAAAGAGGAGGAATAGCTGCGAAATCGTCTAAGGTAGAGTTGGAAGCAAAAGTTTGAGTGAAGAGTTCAGCTTTAGTAGAAGGTAAAATGGCAGTTGTGCCATCAGAAGAAACTAGAGGAACCCTGGTTTTCTCTGATTTTTAACTGGGGCCAGGATTAGCTGTGACCCCAGTCTGTTCATAGCAACAGTATATACTGAATATATAGTGCAAGTCATTTTATTATGCTATTGTTCTTTTACCACAAGCAGCATGCTGGTAAAATTTACTAACTACAAACCTACCAAGTAAACATGGTTATACCCAAATCACCCATTGCCAATGTCCTAAAGGATTTTCAAAGGGTAATTACAAAACCTGCCAACTAGGCTTAATCATGATATACTAGATCCTGGTTCATGTGAAATTCTTGAAATTAATGGTTTTGGTTTAAATTTAGTGTCATTATTTTGTATATCAACCTCTGGAATGTTGGTTCCCATGTCAACTGTCCCATCTGTACAGGTTAGTCCAAGGGTTGAAATACAATCCAGTAGGTTTTAATGGAGCTTTTCATAAAATCTGCTTTCCTGTGGAGGCCATGAGGTACAGTGTCTAGAATCAGGAATAAAGATCATCTTCTAGAAATCTAAAATATGGTGGTAACCTGCCAGTTTGTCTATGGGTTTATGTGGAATATTAATGTTTATCCTTGAAGGATATAACCCTCACAGTATAGCATTGTGCAGTAGTGTGTGCTTTGGAATGCAGATTTGCCAGACCTAACCTGTCATCCCTGCTACTACATACACTCAAGGCTCTGGAACCCTCACTCACTGCTTCACAGCTACAATGGAGTAATGTGAAAGTATTTAATAGTTAATTTTTATTAAAGATTGGGCACTTTTGCATTTATAACATATTGCATGTAGTATATTAAAAATGAAGTGCAAAAGTGTCAATGATGACAATAAAATTATTTTACACTATTTAAAATATATTAAAATATTAAAATTATATATTAAATATAAAATAGGGTAAATGTTAAAATTAAAATGTTTACAGGATTTTTGAAAATATTGAAACTTAAATATTACATTAATAAGTAAACATTTAAAAAATTTTTTTTGTCAATTAATTCTGGAATAAAATTTTAACTACAAAAAAAAAAAAAAAAAAAAAAAAAAAAATTGGAATCTCTCCATTATTGGGTGAGATATGCATTTCCGAATTCTTGTCAAATTTCTGTAACTTTTATAGATTTCACTTTTTTTTATATATAACTTTTTTTTTTTTTCTTGACTGAATTTGTCCAAATCTTCAGGAACTTTAGAAGAATAATATAGCTAAAGGTTGATCATGAAATGCTTTAGATATCTATCTCTAAAAACATGAGGTAAAATGCAAAAAAATAGTTAAAATTTTGAATTTAAAAAAAAAAATTTCAAAACATCATTACTTTTTTTTTAGGAATAGATATCTAAAATGTCTTAAAATGAAACTTTAGATATACCCTTTCTCTACAATTCCTGAAAATTTGGGCAATTTAGATCAAGAAACAAAGTTATATTCACAACAATGAGGGATACTTTGTAGTCCAATTAGGCTACTTCACAGTTTTGGATATGACTTTTTTTGTTTCTTGATCAAAGTTGGTAAAATTTTCAGGAATTGTAGAAGAAGGGTATATCTACAGTTCCATCATGAGAAATTTTAGATATCTATTCTTAAAAAAAAGTACAGTAATGATGTTTCAAAATTTGCCCCCCCAAAAAAAAAAAAGTTTCAATTTCAAACTTTTTTTTTGCATCTTACCTCACAACATGTTTTTAGAGATGGATATCTGAAATGTCTCATGATCAAACTTTATCTATATCCTTCTAAAGTTTCAGAAAATTTGGACAAGTTCAGCCAAAAAAAAAAAAAAAAGTTAAATAAAAAAAAGTGAAGTGGTATGTATCTCAAAATCTATAAAAGTTAAATTTGACAAGAATTTGGAAATGTGTATCTCGCTCAATAATGGAGGGATTGCAAATTTTATTTTTTTACTTTATATAGTAAAAATTTTATTTCAGAATATAATAATCAACATAAGAAGGTGCAAAAAATGTCCTAACCCCCTTGTTAAGATTTGTGCATGCATAAAGGAAGCAATGTAAATCATTTACAAAATCAGGTTATTTTTGTTAAAAATTTTGGCTGATGCAGTTTATTATGATACGTTGAATTATTTATTTTGAACAATCATTGTTAAAAAGTTTAAGTATGTTGTTAAGATTTAAAAAAAGTGTCAAATTATTTGAAATCTGTACAAATGTCATATAACAAGTTTCTATAAATTTTTAATCAAGCTTTGCCTTATTACATTTAAGTTCATGGTAAGATATGTTAGCCAATATAGCTTAGGGGCATTACTTTTTGTAGTTTGAGGAGGTAAATTGTTAAAAGCAAGAATCACTTCAAATTTATTTATGAGGTCATTCTTTTAGAATCTTTAAAAAATTAAGTATTACAATATTTTTCAAATAATATTTGTAACACTTGTGGTTATAAAATATAACCTAAATTTGTCAGGTCAGTGGGTAATTCCTACTACATAGACCCAACATATGGATAATAACTTGCAGCATGTGAATAATTATTCTGATCCTATGTGCGCTTATTTTATTTTTAAATAAAGTAGCCTATTAGTTTTAAATTTAGATAAAGTTATTGAATGTTGAAAATAACTTAAAAATCTAGCTTATAAATCCTAGCTTGTATTAAAAAAGTCTTGTAAATTTATGTCTGGTCTTTGCTTATTTATTATTTCCTTATTACATTTAAGTTCACAGTATGAATATTAGTTAATATTACTTAGGAGTGTCACTTATTGTAGTTTAGGAGGAGGGAGGGTGGTAAATGGATTAAGGTAAGTAGGATTTTAAATTTATATAATAGTTCATTATTTTGAAATCTTTAAAAAATTAAAAGTTATAATTGAACAAAAATAATGTTTGTCATTATTTTTGCTTGTTTAGTTAGTCTTAATTTCAGATTATAATTTGTGCAGTGCTATAAATGGTTTTCTTTCGAACTTAGAAGAGTTAATTAAAAATAGTATGCATGAATCATGTATAGCTGTAGCTGAAAAATCATTAATTTCAGCATTATTAACGTTTAAATAAAGATTAGCTCTATTTGCAGAACTATGATAAAAATTGCTTAAAACATTAATTAAAGCTCAGAAATCTTTATATAATTATAGTTAAAAAGAATGATTATATAGTCTGTACTGGTGTTAAGTGTTAAAAATTCAAGTAACAGTTTTTTTGTATAACCTAATATTATAAGAAATCATATACTGAAGAAATGGATCGCCGAAAATATTTCGTAAAATATATATATATATATATATATATATATATATATATATATATATATATATATATATATATATATATATATATATATATATATATATATATATATATATATATATATATATATATATAAATATATATATATATCTAAATTTATAAAATTCTTTTAAGATTGCAGTAACTGCTATGTATAAGTTAATAAATATATATCTAAAAATAGTCAATTGAATGAAGAGAAAGAATACTTTCCACCTCTGGGATCTAACCACTGCATGTTGCAACTGAAAATTAACACAGTACATGATACTTTACCATTAAGCCATCTTCAAACCCATAAAAAACTTTTGATTCCAGAGCAACTTTAATTGAAAAGTCCCCTTGTATAAAGATTGTGATTCAACATCTTGATGGGCAGAAAGTGCCTGCAGAGGGTTAGTGAAAGAGAAACAATTGATAAGATAAAAAGCCTCAGATTCTACCTTTTACAGGAAGGCTGTATGAATGGAACCATTTCAGATGTGTGAGGCATAACCCAAACAGGGGGTGTACAATACCCTGATAAAGATCAAATAATTGGTGGTTTGAACAAATTTTGAAGATAACTCAGAACACCCAACCACTTAGAAGCTTGTGTAGAAAGAGGAGTAATGTGATGCTTCCAAGATTAACTGAGAATATTAAGGACAAACAGAGGTTTGAGTTGTGTGTTTTTGATAAAAGATGTCATAGTTGTGTGGAAAGTTGTGATGAATAGAGATGGAGAAACTGAATTTTTGAGGCATTGAAAGCAACCATAATTTCTCTGCACCAATTTGAAATACAAGGAAGATCAGAGGTCACTTGCTCCAAGGTCACCCTCCTTACATCAATTAACTGCTGTTAGGAGGAATGTCTTTCAAATTGAAAGAAGTAATGAAGGGTGGAGTCATCAGCATAGGAGTGGATGAGTGATGAAGTAATAGAAAGGTCATTATTGAAAAATAGAAAAAGTTGGGGATAGTGCAAATCCTTGAGGAATCACTATTAATAGATTTAAAGGAAGATTTACAATTCCAGGCAAAATCTACAAGCTGCTGCTATAAAACAACTGGAATGGAAATAAAAGAGAAGGATAGATTTTAAAAGAGGGAAGTTTTGAAGTCAAATCTTTGTGCCAGACTCTATCAAAAGCTTTCAAAATGTCCAGCTCCTCCGCAAAAGATTCACTGAAAGGCCAGAGTGGAAGACCAAAAGTCAAAGAGAAGGGAAAGATCACCAGTAGAGGATTTTTTTTAATGAATGTGACACTGACAATCAGAGATAAAATTGGAAAAATTGAGATGTTTCCAAATCTTCCTGCTATTGATAGATTCAAAAACTTCAGAAAAAATTGGAGGCTAAAAGAAATAGAACAGTAGTTGGAGGGTTGAGAAGAGTCCCCGTTCTTCAGCACAAGCTGAATAAGTGCATGTTTCCAACAAGAAGGGAAAACTGAAGGCAAGGTACAAGCTCAGAGCACAAGTTTTGAGAACTGCAGGAGCAATACTATCAAGACTGTATGCCTTTCTAGAGTTAAACTCAGAGAGAGCAGAAATGACGATCTTTTGAAGAAACTACGTTAGACATTTTTGAGTTGGAGGGGATTGAAGGAGGAAGAATAGTTTAAGATGGAATTAGAAGCAAAAAGTTCATCTTTAGTATAATGTAAAACTACATTTGTGAAATAAAAGATACTAGAGGAAGGAAAGAGGAAGAAGCAAAGTTGAGTTGATGTTATGTGAATAAAGCTAGACTAGTTCACTCTGATACAGAGTTAGAAATCTTACCTTGTTGGGATTCTCTTTTTCTTTTCCGGTCCTTTCTTGAGACCAAATCAGATAACAGATATGAGCCTAATCCACCCTACGGCCCCCAGGACAACTACAACACTGAACGCTCAGAAATTATAGCAACCCAGATACCCCAACGTGAAAAAGACAACCCTGATATCTAATCTGTCTGTACTCTGTCCTTAAGTTACGGCTTCAAAAATAAATCTTCCTTTTGTTATTAGAGTTGTACACTCTAAGACTTATAATTAAATAACCTTAAGCTTAATATTAACTTGTTACAAATATATTAAAAGGGAGAAGTCTATGACCCTAAACCTTAACTTTACTACTTTATATTTACTTCCTTATCAATATCCTGAAAACCTGAAAAACGAAAACATCATATACAACATGTAAAGAAAAACTAAACTCCCTCTCCTTCTAATAGCTCCTTCCAAACCTCCAGGCGACTTCTCTCTTCTTATTATCCTCTTCTTCTTCTTCTTACACCTAACAAAAATATACATTATGACTAATATTTTTTTCATTATTTAAATACTTCTGAGGTTTGATATGTTTCTTGTACTTAGTTGCAGTTCCTTGTAGTCAGTCTTGCATTTAAACAACTTTGATACTTAATTTGATGAAATATTGAAATTAGATGCAAGTGAATCTCATCTATTGAAGAGCACTTCTGGAATGGAAGCTCTGGTGGAACCAATGTTTTTTATTGCAGGATGCCTTCAGGGATGACACCTGTCACTGTTCCATTTATAGGGCTCTTGTCTTGTATTTCTTTTCTGAATATCAGCTAAAATATTTTCTTCTTACCTAATCATATCTTGACAATAAAAGTAATATTGATCCCTTGCTATCAGGTAATTAGTGTCAATCTCAGATTTTTTTTTTTTTTTTTTGGGGGGGGGGGAGGACTGTGTGACCAAAAGGTTGTTGCAAAGCACACCTTTTTTTCCTCTATGATTTGATAAAATTTCTTCACCAACTTAACCATGTCAACAAGTTCCTAGTTAAATATACTGTTGAAATTGGATAAAATAAAAGAACTTGAATAAAATAAAGGAACTTGTAAAATTAAAAATATGAAAATGACAAAGTTTTGATAAATAAAATTTCCCTGAACCCCTTTTTGTCATCCTAAAATATATGAAATAATAATATGTCTTAAAGTATAGACATCATTTTATCATATTATAAAATAATCTGTTTGTTATTTTTGTTTGGAGTAAAAGTTTATAAGATTTAAAAAAATGAAATTTTATAAAAAATTGAAAAGTTGGGAAAATTTTTTTTTTTTTTTTTTTTAAAGCAATTTTAATCAGAAATGGATCTTAAAATTTAAAAGAATGAGTAATTTTCAACAATCCCAATCAATGTACTTCATTAAATTTGCAAAATTTAATGAAAATATTAACATAATTTATGGCAATAATAACAATATTAAAAAATTCTTTTCTCATAGTAAAGCTTTGAATGAAAATAATAATGTCAATGCTGTTTATACTATTCCTTGTAGAGACTGTTCCGGGTGTTATGTTTGTGAGACTGTCAGTTTTTCAAAACGAATGTATCAACATGATTATGATTTAAGAATGGGCAATAAATGCAGTGCACTATATCAACATAGATGTGAAAACAATCATAAAATTTTGATTAAAGATGCTAAATTAATCTGTAGAGAAAACGACATTTTTTTAAGAAAACTACTTGAGTCATTTGTCATTCACAACTCTAACACTTTTAATAATAATAAAATGAGTCTAGATGTTGATGATTTTGTATTAAACAGTTTAAAATTAATTCCAAAATTTAACAGATTAATTGATTGTGAAAAGAGGACATGATTTCAAATATATAACTATATATGGATTATTGTAGATTTTGTATTGATATGTTCATAATATTTTTTTTTTTTTTTTGAGTTGGTTGTGAGCATTTTCCATTTTACTCTCTGACGCTTCCTTGCACTGTTTTAATCACCTTCCTTGGAACTGGTCTCTGTTTTAACTCTTTTTAACTCTTTGCTTGAACAATAGTGGATCGGTCGCATTGCGCCGAGATAAGCTACTGGTTTTTAATCTTGGAGCTGTTTCGGTGGTCTTGTTTTGTAGCATCTTTTATATCGCGATTGACAGGTGACAGGGATCAGGTCGGCTGAAAGATCATGTTTCTGCTATTAGTGTGTATTTGAAGTAGCGGGTATTGTTTGGATGTGTGTTGTTTTTTAAATCTGGGTGAGATGCTTCATTAACCAGTCCTCTCTATGTGTATCATTTTTAAATTATTATACTATAAATAATATATATTTCAATATTAATAATAATTATATTATAATTAATATATTATATATTATCTATTTATATAATATATATTTATTATCTCCTCTGGTGGGCAAATTCGCTCAGCGGCTACCAAATTATAGAATTTCAGAAACATTCCGGACTAGAATTAATTGCTAAACGTCTAACCGATTTCAACGGTTTTAAATTAATCAAATAGTTAGCAAACAGATAAATGGAGAAGTGTTTTTAGACTTCTCACAGTATGAGAGTCAATGTAGCAGGAGCGTGAGATACTAGTCTTGACAAATTTAATAGAAGGATGAACTTGGTGTAGAAAGATTGTTGGTGCAGAGCTTAAGCCTTCTCAATGGAGGTGCATTCGAGGGCATAACTGCTAAGCAAAGACAATGGTCTAGCTAGACACCATTCTGTTTCATGCATTGCCCTTTGAGTTTCCATCCGCGTCTTTCAGAGGTATTAACCTGTCGAGAGAGGATACATGGTGACAGATTTCTCGCCTCTGCGCCATTAGTTTGGCAGGTGTTTTATTGAGCATCCATTCGTCTCTCTTGCGCACTGACTGCCTGCAGTCTACGCGATCTAACATTTTATAGAGTTTATATGGCTGAATTGATACATTGCCTCTAATAAAAAAGCAATGTTGTTTCATTAGATTTGCGAGGCCTACGATTCGATGTTTTGAGTTTGATCCCGCAAGTTGAGCCTTACACTCCTTACAAGAGTTTTGCGGCCTCCAAAGAATAGGATGTAGCCATAGATTTCCGCGATTTCTATTCTTACATACGCTCTCAGTTTCTGCAACATTCGCGATTTTTTTCTAATTATCCTATACCTCTTACAAAATACATCTCTCTTCTATGCCTCTCTTTTTCTTAATAAAAAAAATGTATTAGTGTTTCTTTAACTGCTTCTCAATGCATCAAACATGGTCATATGTTTGCAATGATGTTATGCTCTTGTGGTGTAAATTATTAGGAGCTACTGATTTAACTTTATGGCTTTCTTTTGATTGCTTTACTCCTAAAGTATTTGTTCTTCTTCTCATACATATCTATTAATAATTTTTTTTTATATTAAACTCCAAAAAAGAGAACATTTTCTATTCTTCTCTTTTCTCTAAAATCATCATCATTTTTAGGTGATTTCATTGTTCAACACTGCCAATGCTTTCATCTAGTTCTCATGATCCAGCTGGTGAATTTGCCTACAATTTTTCTATCCAGAGCAACCTTGAGCATGTCTTGGTGATGATCCAAACATATTTGATCTTTTCATAATTTCTTATCCTTATCCTTTATCCTTATCCTTCTTATCCTTCTCCTTTAGCTTTTTCCTTCTCTGGGTTCATTCGAACATCTTCTTATATATGTATCTTATTCCGTCTCTTCTGCAATAATGTCACTTTCGGTGAAGAGACGTTTCTGGCACTTTGTTGCTACTAACTGGTTTAACTTGCGGTTGTACTTCACTGATTTCCCATGGAATAATTACTGCTTTCGTGGGAGGGGTCCCTCTTAGTGTGGAGAGCGCAAAACTGAGTTGATTCTCTCTGGCATGAAGCTGTACTTTCCATATTCTTTCCCTTCTACTAAACTTAACAAACCTTGGTTTAAGTCTACTTGTTCTCGTGAAATACGCCGCAGGGATGCCTCCTTCAGATATTACTGTCTTCTTCAAACTCCTGAAACTCATTAAACTTATATTTTATCAAGGAGTCTTGCAAAATCTATACTTCGAATGAATTTTTTTCCTCTGGCGAAAAAATTTATAATATGCTTTCTCTTTCTTTCTTCTCCTTCTTGTGCATTCTTACTGTCGCAAATAAAAATATTCACCTTCTTTCTCTCTTTCATCTTTGCTCATCAGTCTTACTATCCTCTTCTTTTGTATTGTACAACTGCCATTTTACCTTCTACTTAAAGCTCGAACTCATCGATCAACTGCTCCAGCCTCTAACTCTAACCCTTATTGTACAATTCCGGTCTATTCTCCTCCTGCCTTCAGCGCGTCTCCTCAACTTCAGTATGGCTAACATTGATGATTTTACTTATAAAGATGTAATTTCTCTCTCTCTTGAGCTTAATAGCTAAGAAGTCGTACTGGTCCTGACAGTATTTCTCTACGGTTCTCACCCTTGTGCTTATGAGGTTTTACTCTGCCTTGGTAAACATTTAGTCTTTGTCTCTTCACTTCTACCTTCCCATCATGATGGAAACGTGAGCTCATTCAGACTGTCCTCCGCTTTTCAGGGTTTTGGTGAGTCTTTTGCTGTGGTGCTAGACATATTGAAAGCCTTCAATAGATCTGGCACGAAGCTTTTATTTCCAAACTCCCCTCTTTCTATATTTATCCACTTCTTCTAATTTTTTTTCCTGTCGTTTCCGCTGTTGTAAGTCACAGTTCTTCATTTAAATCTTTTAATAGTGCAAATAGTGGTGCTCCTTAAGGATCTGTCCTATATTCAACTCTTCTAATTTTCATCAATGACCTTATCTCTATAATTTCGTCTTCTATATGACTCCATTTTCGTTACTCCTTTCGTTTGAAAGGCCCCTCCCACAGCTTTATAGATTCAAAAAGTGGATTGGGAGTAACTTGACCTCTGATCTTTTCATATTTCAAATTGGGGCAGAGAAAACATAGTCATTTTCAATGCCTCAAAAACTCAATTTCTCCATCTTTCTACACAACACAATTTTGCACACAACTTTGACATCTTCGAAAACACTGAACTCAAACCTTTATATGTCCTCAATATTCTCAGTGTTTCTTTTTCTCGGGATCTTTCTTGGAAAGATCACATTATTTCTCTTTCTAAACAAGCTTCTAAGAGGTTGGGTGTTCTGAGGCGCCTTAGGGATTTTTTTTACGACACCCTAGTTGCTTGCTCTTTATAGGGGTGTTGTTCTCCCCTGTATGGAGTACGCCTCACATCTGGGGTGGTTCCACACATACAACTCTTCTCGAAACAGTGGAGTCTAGGGCTTTTCATCTCATCAATTCTCCTGCTCTTACTAACTCTCTCCAATCTCTTTCTTCCTGTCCAATTATTGCATCACTCAATATTATCGCTATTACAACGGACACTGCTCTTTTGAACTCTCTCATCGCATACCTCCTTCATTTAGAAGGGCTCGTGCGACACAACTTTCTACATAGTCTCATCCTTTCTCTGTCCAACTTTCCGACCTCAGACTTAATTGCTATGCTCAATCTTACATGTACTGTACTGGTAAAGTCTGGAACACACTCCCTTTGTCTGTTTTCCCAACTTCCTTTGACTTCGACACTTATGAAAGCCTTGTATAGGGTTACGTCAGCCATTAGCAAACATATTTCCAGCTCTTCCCCAACTCTGGTGAATATTGGTAGCCCTCTGTCCTTTGCCCACCAGAGGACATATATATATTATATATATATATATATATATATATATATATATATATATATATATATATATATATATATATATATGTTGTTATAAAATTAAATTGTTGGGTCAAATGTATATAATAAATTATGGAGGAAAGAGGATTCAAGGAATCTTATTTTTGTAAATCCTGTACCTCTGGGAAAGAAAATAACCCCAAAGGAAATTTTCAATACCTTTCTACTTTAAGCCTAGTTATCCCTGAACTAAATAAAATATTTAGGCAACATACCAGTAAAATCCAAGGAATTAAAGATGAAAGAGTGAGTAGATCTTCCTTGACCAAGTCAGCAGACACTGAATTAGTGATAGAAAGCTTCTGTAAAACTCATGCAGCAACCAAGCACAATGAAAAGAAATGTAACACAGAATTATTAAATATTAAAAGTGCCCACACATGCAAGCGATAGTGAAGAGGATAGAAATATTTACCTTTATGGTGGAACTATAAATCCTCGTTGGTCACCAGACGTTCACATGTGGGTAAAGAAACTCAATTTAGATCAATACAGGTATAATTTAAAAAAAAAACTATATTTCTTTTTTCAGGTACATATAAATGTATATATTTAGTGTTATAAATAATAAAAATGTAATTCAGAGGGCACTCAACCTTTTGCTGCGCAATCATTTAAAACATAAAAGCACAAATCTCAAACCAATAAAAATAAAATATATAATATATATATAATATATATATATATATATTATATATATATATATATATATATATATATATATAATATCAGGGTTGGCACTGATTAAATTAAATTGATTTAATCAGTTGATTAAATCAATTAAGTTTTTTATGAAAAAATCATGATTTTTTGATTTTTTCACCATAAAATGCGTAACACTTATTACATATGCAACACACCACTGGTTTTTAGAATTACTTTTT
>SEYY01000953.1:28181-75681 GCA_009176605.1 Armadillidium nasatum
ATATATATATATATATATATATATATATATATATAGGGGCTGGCTGCTGCCGAGTATATTTTTTCTCGTATTCTCTGAGGAATATAGTCTTACCTGCTTGTTGCTTTGCTGTTATGCTGTTTGATTTTGACTGTGCTTGGGATCCACAATATTAATGTGCATGTGCCATGTCCTAGACTGGAGAGCGTGAAGGGAGATTGATGTTAACATGTTTATTTGTTTAGATACGTTAATGTTATTCTTCTATGTTAAATTTATTTTTATTATTATTATTTATTGAGTGCACTTGTGCTAATGAAAAGTCTTATGAGCTATTGTTCCCATTTCGGGCAATAATTAAAAACAGGTTATTCTTATTCAAACAGGTTGTTATTCTCAAGAAGGCATATTACCCTTTCAAGAGTAGGTTATATTCTTTGTGTTTTTATTATTATTATTATTAATTCATTATATATTTTTAGATCATTTAAACTGAGGTGAGGCACTGGGGTAATTATTTATAATTCTCACAGGTGCCGGTCTAGGGCCTTATTGCCTAGTGCTAATCTGGAGTTATAATCTCTATACCTATCAGGTAGAAAATATAGATAAGAGACCTTAATGGTTTTTGAGATTATCATATATTTTTTTTTTTTATAAAAATTTTAATATTTAATATTCACTTTGGGAAAAGAAAATATGTCAGTAGTGTGATAAATTTCACAGTAAAACATTTTCCACTTTCAAATCTTTGGTTGTTTTAAACCATTACTCTTTTTTTCTCTTTATTTTGTGTATATAAAGAGGCTATCTTGTGTACTGTGAACTATAGATAATTTTATGTGAATATTGTAAGTGTAAGATCATATATATATATATATATATATATATATATATATAATATATATATATATATATATATATATATATATATATATATATATATATATATATATATATAATATATATTAATGACTTTTGGTATATTTATTATTTTTAAATTCAATATTTTACATGAAAATCAATCCTCTTACCTTCAAAATAAATCCCCCCCCAGCCCTCACAAGCATTAACCCAAAGTAAATGGCCAAATACCTCGAATAATACCAAGAGAACCAGAAGGTTATGAATAAATTATTTGTCAGATGACTTGCTTGAAGATCAACTTTCAATAATAAAATATTGACCACCCTTAAGCTATAAAATAGTCTTAAGGTATACTTATCTTTAATTTGTAGTTTAGTTTTACAATCAATTTATAATCAACAATATTATAAAATTCACTTGCCAGAATTTATTAAAACCGACAAATTAGTTTGTGAAATAGTTTATCACTTTATAGTAGTAATTTAACATAAATTATTTACAACAGTAATTAAACAACTGTAATTAACAGCAACTGTTTTTATAACTTTGTTTAACACTGCACTTTTAACAATAGTTTTAATGACTTCATAAATTAATATAAGTACATAAGCACTTTTTAACATAATTACTTTGTATGACTTTTAAAGTAGTTTTCATTAACATGACTAGAAAACTTACTTGACAAAATACATACTTTTACTGAACTGTACTGTATTCTTACTTATACTGATTTTTCGTTCCAATTCTTTTTATTATTTTTAATACTGCGCATCTTATGACGCGCACGTCACGAGGGCTAATATTTAAGCTCCCGTTTTATAACAATATAATTTTATAACGGTATACGTTTTAATTATAATGAAAAATTTATATTTTAAAAACATGTAAATGAATATGTAAATTAAAATGTAATAAATTTATTGAATTTAACTATAATTATATATATATATATATATATATATATATATATATATATATATATATATATATATATATATATATATATATATATATATATATATATATATATATATATATATATATTGATCTTACACTTACAATGTTCACATAAAATTATCTATAGTTCACAGTACACAGGATAGCCTCTTTATATACACAAAATAAAGAGAAAAAAAAAGAGTAATGGTTTAAAACAACCAAAGATTTGAAAGTGGAAAACGTTTTACTGTGAAATTTATCACACTACTGACATATTTTCTTTTCCCAAAGTGAATATTAAATATTAAAATTTTATTAAAAAAAAAAATATATGATAATCTCAAAAACCATTAAGGTCTCTTATCTATATTTTCTACCTGATAGGTATAGAGATTATAACTCCAGATTAGCACTAGGCAATAAGGCCCTAGACCGGCACCTGTGAGAATTATAAATAATTACCCCAGTGCCTCACCTCAGTTTAAATGATCTAAAAATATATAATGAATTAATAATAATAATAATAAAAACACAAAGAATATAACCTACTCTTGAAAGGGTAATATGCCTTCTTGAGAATAACAACCTGTTTGAATAAGAATAACCTGTTTTTAATTATTGCCCGAAATGGGAACAATAGCTCATAAGACTTTTCATTAGCACAAGTGCACTCAATAAATAATAATAATAATAAAAATAAATTTAACATAGAAGAATAACATTAACGTATCTAAACAAATAAACATGTTAATATCAATCTCCCTTCACGCTCTCCAGTCTAGGACATGGCACATGCACATTAATATTGTGGATCCCAAGCACAGTCAAAATCAAACAGCATAACAGCAAAGCAACAAGCAGGTAAGACTATATTCCTCAGAGAATACTCCATGCAATCTGAAACGAGAAAAATATACTCGGCAGCAGCCAGCCCCTTACTATATATATATATATATATATATATATATATATATATATATATATATATATATATATATATATATATATATATATATATATATATATATGAGAGAGAAAGAGAAATGGAAATGTTGGAACTATACATTGAAAGAGATAAAAATCGCAAAAAAGTGAAAAATGTGATATTTGTACTTATTAAATTGCTTATATTTTCTAAACCAAGCCAAAACCAAAAATAATTCATTTAAAAAAATTAAAATATACATATATAACAATAATTCAGCAAAGTTTGAAAAAAATCGAAGATGAGGTTTTTTTTCAAGGTCAAGGTCAAGGTCACCAATAGGTCAAATTTTTTATTTGACCTCCGAGGTCAAAATCATCTAAATAAATGTTGTACCGCTATTCAAGATCTTTTAAATGGTCTTTACACGATGCTTCTAAGTGCCATAGAAGCCGAGATATTGTATTTTGACCTCGGACTACTCTCTGAAAATTGACATTTTTGACCAAAGTTTCAAAGGTCATATCTTCTGAACCGTATGAGCTAGAGACCTGCAATAAACGCCATTCATATTTTCTCAACAAGATCTGTTAGTGTGCCACTTTTTATACAAATCGAAAGGGGTCAGGGTTTTTGTCGGTTGAAGTGACTTGGAATGACCCATATATATATATATATATATATATATATATATATATATATATATATATATATATATATATATATATATATATATATATATATATATATATATATATAGGAAAATGTTTCGCTTTATTGATGCATGTATCAACAAATTGGTTAATATCCAATATTTATTTAATACTTTTAGGCTATGATGCTAACCTTCATTGTTAATATTAAGTCCTACGTAGATAATAAAGACAAAGTTGTTCTTTCTTAAGGTCTAGTTTTATTGTTTTTCTTTATTTCTTAATTCACTTAATTCAATGTTTAGCTTGCTCACACAAAAGGTTTTATTGGCCAATTAAGGAAGGAACAAGGTTAGATCATAAAACCTTTAACCACAGGAAAGGCTGAATCACTTTGAGAAACAGGATTCCCATTACAGAAACTAGAGTCTCAACAAGAATTAAGTTCTCAGACGTGAATGGGGTTCCCAAACGTAAATGAAGTGTCCACAACAAGAATGGGGGTCCCACAACAGGAAATAAGGTCCCACAACAAGAACCTAAAATAATTAAAATGGGTGTAAACTTACAATTCCAAATAAATTTATCTATATGGATTATAACTACATTATATTTACAATAATGAATAATAAATAATTAGCTAGTCTAATTTAACCAAAGGTAACTTATCAACAGATATTGAGGTGGTCTTTTTTTAGGGGAGGATGGAGACAATGTAATAGCCAAAATCACAGATAACCTTTAAGAACGAATTCAGAACAATAACAGTCAATAGTTGTCTTTTACAAAAATTGTTATTGTTAATGTTAATGAAACATTAATTAAAAGAAACATACATTGGAATTAAACAATGATTAAAAGAAACATACATTGGAATTAAGGAGAGATGAAGGTTTGAGTTGTGTTTTTTTGAAGATGTTGGAGTTGTGTGGAAGGTTGTGTCAAGTAGAGAGATGGAGGACTGTGTTTATGAGGCAATTTGAAATACAATATATATCAGGTCAGTTGCTCCAAGGTTATCCTCCTTGCATCTATTAACTTCTGTTGGGAAGGGTGTCTTCCAAATTGAAAAGAGTAATAAAGGGTAAAGTCATTGACACAGGAGTTGATAGGTGATGAAGTAACAGAGAGAATGTCATTAAGTGTTGGGAATAGGGCAGACTCTTGAGGAACACCACTGTTAAAAGATTTGAAGTATGAATGGTGGCTGTTTACAATAACTGCTATTGAATGACTGGAAAGAAAATCAGAGGGAAGTATAGATTCTGAAAGAGGGAAATTTAGAAATCAAAGATTTGTGCTAGACTATTGAAAGCTTTCAATATGCCAAGTGCAAAAAATTCACCAAAATGCTGAAGAGCAGAGGACCAAGAGTCAGAGAGAAATGAAAGAAAATCATCAGTAAGGCATTTTTTATGAAAACCATACTGGTGATCAGAGATAAGATTAGAAGAATTGAGATATTTCCAAATCTTCCTCTTAAGGATAGTTTCAAAAACTTTAGAAAGAAATGGGACAGTAGTTAGAGAGTTTGAGAGGGGTCTTCTTTTTTCTGCACTCTGCACAAGTTTAATGAGCACATTTGTCGAGCAAGAAGAGAAGGCTGAAATAGTAAGACAAAGATGAAATTTACCAAGGTAGGATGGAATCTTAGAAACACAAGTTTTGAGAACCACAGGAGGGATACCATCAGGACTGAATGCCTTGGTGTTGTTATAAGCTTAGGCAGAAATGACATCTTCAGAAGAAAATACTCTTTTATACATAAATAAGTTGGAGGTTGAAGTAAGAATATTGTAGCACCAGAGTAATCTAAAGTTGAAATAGAGGGTAAAGTTTGAGCAAGAAGTTCATCTTTAGAGGAAAATGAATTGGCAGTTGTATTGTCAAAAGATACTAGAGGAAAGGAGGAGGAAGAAGCAAGTTACAGTTAAAATTTTTTGCAAAATGCCTGATAGGACATAAGGAAGAAGAATCAGAAAGATTATTGCATTTTTGTTGTTGTGGAGAATAGATTTTGTACAATTTTTGGATGAAATGTAAGTTATACAAGTTTCTGGAGTTTGAAGATGGTTAAAATCCCTGTAGGCATCATTCCTGTGGTGGATTACATGAGAACAAACAAGAGTGAAAAAAGAATATGGAATATACGATTGCATGAGAACAAACAAGAGTGGGAAAAGAAAATGGAATGTATTCCTCCATGGTTATGCATTCTGCACATTCTGAGGAACCCCTCTCATGGAAACAGTTATCATTCCTTGGGAAATTAGAAAAGTAGAACCACATGTCAGACCAGTTAATGGTTCCAAAATGCCAGATGTCTCCTCACCAAAGGCTGGAGTCATTCTTGCAGAAGACTTGAAGAGACAGAAGAATATATGGAGATAAAGATGGTGATCAGATGAACCCAGAGGAGGAAAGAGAGTTTAACAGTGTAAGGAGAAAGATATGTATGTTGGGTTTATCACCAAGATGGTCAGGGATACATGTAGGGAAATGCACCAACTGTTCAAGGTTTATGGATAGAAAAATGGTTGGCGATTTCAGCTGAATCATGAAAACTAAATGAAAACCATTGGCGATGGTGAACATTGGATGACCTAAAATGATGATTTTGGAGAAAGGAGAAGAAAGATTGTGTTCTTTTGGAGTTGAAGGATTTTTATAGAATTATTTGCTGTCTATTCAGCATGTTCTCCAGTTAATGGAAAAAGGAGAAGTGATTGTGAAATGAAGAAACTCATGAGCTTTCTCCCTTTGTTAAAAAAAGAAAATACTTAAAAAAAAATATATATGTATATTTTCCAACAAAAACATATTTTATTTTTTTCCAAATAAAAAAATATTACTAAATTTTAAATACATTTTAAATATGTAAAAAATTTTTGAAGTATTTTATTTCCAAGAAAAAAATATTAATTTTTCAAATAAAAATATTTTTCAATTTAATATTCTTAAAAAAAAAAAATTATTAAATGTTTATTTTTCAGTCAAAAATTCTCAAATAAAATTTCTCAAACAAAAAAAAAAAAAAAAAAAAAAAATTTTTTTTTAAAACTTTAAATTGTTTGAAAAAAGAAATTGTTAAACTTGAAACCCTACAGTCCCCAGTCCCTACCCCTTCAGATATCCCCTACAGTCGCTCAGAGAAGTGGGGAGTAAGGGGAATGAAAGGGATTCGAGAAATGGGGGTGGTGGAAAATCAAACTTAAGAAAATTATATATATATATATATATATATATATATATATATATATATATATATATATATATATATATATATATATATATATATATATATATATATATATATATATATATATATATATATATTGTTAAAATGTTAACTTAGTGGGTTAAATTAAGTTATGGTGATTATGGAATAAGAGGGTTTAGATAACCTTAAAATGTAGCTCTCACACCAATGAGAAAAGTAATATTCCCAAAGAAGAATTTCAATATTTCTTTAATGTTAACTGCTATCAGTGAACTGAACGAAAAAAAAAATATAAAATAAAGAAAACTGAGAGTGGATTTACGCACCAGTGCTATCTCCAAAAGAATAGATGATGAAATAGTGAATAAGTAGGGTAGTAACTTCTTTTGAAAACCACAGCGCAAAAGCAATTAATAGGAGGAGTAGGTAAGCTTCTTAACTTTAGAAAACATGCGATGCAACACTCAAACAAAATGAAAAGAAAATACACAAAATTAGAACAAATAATAGTGTCCACACATGCAAGTAAAGTATAAGAGGAACAGTTACTTATATAATATTTACCTGGAGTAATGTACAGAATGATAATCCTCTAATGGAACTTACACTTACATGTGGGAAAAATAATAAGCAAAAAATAATAAAAATAATTTAATAAAGTATAATATATATATATATATATATATATATATATATATATATATATATATATATATATATATATATATATATATATATATATATATATATATATTGTTGGGTGAAAACAAGTAAATTACATAAACAATTGAATAAACCTCAATAACCTCAATATAATATAGATATATATATATATATATATATATATATATATATATATATATATATATATATATATATATATATATATATATATATATATATATATATATATATATATATATATATATATATATATATATAACCTATTTTTTTTAGTTTTTTTTAATAATAATATGATATATAAATGCACTCACTGATTCATTGCGCTAGTATACCAATACTATAAGATGCACACAAAAAGAATAACAATAAATAATAATAAACTAAAAAAAAACAATATAGATTTATCTTCAATGGTAATTCAATAGATATGACTCAATGGTAAATAATAGAGATGAAATTTGATCTTATAATCAATTAAGCTTGTCTTTGAAAAAGACCAATATTAAGAAAAATTTCATAAGAATTTTATCACTTATTTCTAACCATTATTAATTTAAACAAATGAAAACAATTTACTTAACCTTCATTGTATTGATGAAAAGGAGACTTTATTATACAAATTATTGTCTTTTGTGGCTTTCCAACTTTCACAATTCTTTCCCTCTGATCATCTACTTTACACTTGTTTATCAAGGAATAATAGACATATCACTTCACAACACTTTAGTTTTAGTATAAAACATACACAAAGTTATTTATACTATCAGAGGTGAATAGAGGGTGAACTAGTGTGATCTTGAACCACAAATAAAGTTTTTGTATAATGGATGGGTATAATCAAATATAATCAAATATGGCTCCTTAACCATGGAATACTATGTATATATATATATATATATATATATATATATATATATATATATATATATATATATATATATATATATATATATATATATATATATATATATATATATATATATATATATTATATATATATATATATATATATATATATTGCAAGTTATGTATTTAATTTATGGATTAATGATTATGCATCAAAAGTGTTTAAATTTTCTTTCTTTTATAATTTATATAGAGGAATATTGTTTTCTTATAATGTTGTATAAAAATTTAAATGGTTGAAAATTAAAAGGAAGTTGTCTTTTCTGTTTTCTCTTTTGTCTATAACCTCAAATTGCATTAGATTAAAGCTCAATAAAATTTTGTTGAAGATTTGATTGAATATATATTAGGAATTCTAAACTCCAACAGTTCTATATTGGATAAATTATATTAATGAAGATCAGATTCTTGTATTACCCTATATGAAATCTTGAACCAAATATTAAGGAAGTTATATTTCTAATATATAAACTACTTTAAAGTTTTTTAACACAGTAAGAAGGAACTAATATATCTGTTATATCATTATGTATCAAAAAATATGACAATAAAACAATTAAAAAAAAAAAATTTTTTTTTTTTTTTTTTTTAAAAAAATCAAAAAAAAAAAAATCAAAAAAATTATTTTTTTTTTTTTTTTTTTGATTTTTTTAAAAAAATCAAAAAAATCACCAACCCTGAGTTTGATACATAGCAATAATATAACAATGGTATGTATAAAAATAGGTTATATTGAATCACTGTTATGAATCAAAAAATTTTTTTTTAAATTTTGTACTTTTTATTACACAAAATCTGTAATTTTCTGAATTTTTTTTGGAGAAAATGCATATAATCATCAATTTCAGTGAATGTTGGCTATTCTACACCTTTCTATTAATTAAATAAACCTCAGTTAAATTTATATCTAATTTTTTTAACCTAAAATTTCAGTGCTTTTAACCTATTTACAACTTTTAGGCAACCCCTGCCCTGGCCAAATCCCAGCAGCGGTCAGTCCCTATATATATATATATATATATATATATATATATATATATATATATATATATATATATATATATATATATATATATATATATATATATATATATATATATATATATATATATATATATATATAAATTTTCAATAACCGCATCCGCATCATGACTCATCAGGTACTCAGATAGTGGATGTTCATCGACCTTCCCTTTGGAATAGATACTCCCCATAGACTGTAGTTAAAGTGTATGATACTCCCAAAGTTGTTGCTATCCACTAGCCTATTGTGGTCTAGTTGTTAAGAGTCATTGCATGGTCATACATAGGGACCGACCGGGGCTGGAATTTTGCCGGGTCCGGGTTCACCCAAATTTAACCGGGGCTGGGGTTCTGGCCAGGGTTGCCTAAAATTTGTAAAAGCACTGAAATTTTAGGTTAAAAAAATTAGATATAAATTTAATTGAGGTTTATTTAATTATATGAAGGGCGTAGAATAGCCAACATTGAATTAAATTAATGATTATGTGCATTTTCTCCAAAAAAAGTTTCAGAAAATTACAGATTTTGTATAATAAGTACAAAAATTAAAAAAAAAAATTTTTTTTTTTTTTTTTTTTTGATTCATAATAGTGATTCAACAGCTTTACCTATAAAAAGACCCTAAAGTAAAGTTTGAAAAAATGTAAGATATAAAATTATCAATATAACCTTTATTTATACATATCATTGTTATATTATTGCTGTGTATCAAACTTTATCAATTAACTACATTATTTAAAAATTATTATTTTGTTTATACTTTCAATCAATATGGTTAAAAGATCAGCTTCAGCAGTATGGAATTACTTTTCAATGTTTCAGGATAGGCTCAAAATAGCTAAATGTAACATCTGCAGTCAGGAAATTAGAAGAGAACCTCTGGGTGCTATAAATAAAAAATTTTCAATCCAATCTTTATGGGGGCATCTAAAATCAAAACAAAAATGAATATTCACTGGCTGAAAAGGAGCGGTCAAAAGAAACTGAAAAAAAGAGAAAATTTTAAAAAAGCAAGAAGAAAAATCTTAATTTTCTTATATACTGTTTGAATTTTTTTTTTTTATTTGACTGATTAAGCTGAAATTTTCAAGGTATATGCATTTTTTCCCAAAGTTCTGAGTTGATTTCGAACATTTTCCTGAGTCTATAACGGTTTGAAAGTTATTTGGACCCAAAGTTGAAAAAAATTGAATTGCAGGGTCAAACCACTGGTTCACATGAGCTGAAAACTTAACTGAATAATCTTAGCCCCAATTTCTTGCATTGGTGAGAACAGATTTTTGATATCACATATTGAAAAAAAAAGTTATAAGCACTTGAAAATTTTCTTTTTTAAAAATCGTAACCTTTTGGAGAAAAAAATTATTTGAAAAACATGCTACCTATTAATTTCTTTATTTTTTGATATTGTTTAGAGGAGGGATAGGGAAACAATATTTATTTAGTGCATTATTAAATGCTATTTGTTTCAAGCGAGATATAGCCTCTCGAACTTTGGAAATTTTTGAAATTTGGTCAAAAATGGATCTTTTTTTGAGAGGCTATATCTCAAAACCAACAAATCTCATCGAATAAAGTATAAAGAAGAATTTGTAGCCCCATCCCACCTCTATGTACCCACCAAAAATAAGAAATGTTATAGTTGTAGTTTTTTTTTTTTGTCTGAAAATGTGGATTTAAAAATAAAAATTTTTCCGATAGTTGTTCAATTTTGGGCTTTTAAAATTTTTTTCTATAACTCTGGGAACAAATGTCTGTTACAAGTTTTTGTTGCCAATAGAATTAATTCTAAATATACAATCTAAATTTCAGGGCATTCCGAATGGTGATTTTGACCTTTCATTCATTTGAAAGGCATCAAATTTCCACACAAAAAAAACTTTTTAGCCATTATAGACTCAGAAAAACGCTAGAAATGGACTTTTTTAACAGGAAAAAAGCTATATACACTGAAAATTTCAGGAGAATTGGCTGAAAATAAAAAAAAAAAATTTGGAATTGGATTGTCCCCTCAAGTATAATTTGCCATTTTAACCTTGGCAGGCAAACCCTGGTTATCCCTAATTTTAGCCGGGGCCAGTAAAAATGGCCGGTGTTAGCTGGGGCCCCAGTTGGTTCATAGTCATACACTCGTACTCATAGGTTCGATTTACATTTCTATTGTTATTTACAAATTAAAATATATATATATTTTTTTTTGAATATTGATTTTTTTATACATTAATTAGATTTTTTTTATGGTCATTTGAAATCAGTATCATTTACAAGTACCCTACTCATTGGGTATTTACTCAGTTCACATCACTAGGTGAGATTTACCAATAGGAGTGAAGGTGTGTTTATAGAGAGAAGGACTAGTGATGAAGCATATAAGTCGAGGGTGTTGTGACAATTTAGAATATGTATCTATTCTTTAATCAGTTGCTCCAGATCATTGAGAATTCTGAATGATTCTGCTTCTACCCCTCCTGGATAAGTATGAGAGGAACCTAACCATTTAGTATTGTGTACATTGAAATCCCCTAAATAGGGGACCTCAGTTTTTAGATGTGAAGATACAACAGTAGTAGTTTGACTCAAGGTATAAAAATCTGTTCTATTGAGAGGACAGCAGCAGAAGCACAAGAGAGATTGTAGTAGTAAGTAGTAGTATTTTAAGCCACGTTGCATTGAAGTTAGGAGATTTGACACATCTTCCAACTCATCTGACTGCATGGGTTGCAGAGACTTTAATATAGAGTCCTATGGAGTTCTCAAGAGGGTGCTACTCTGAGAGGTGTAAACAGAATTAAAATTGTCAGGATCCTAGCTCCTTACACACAGTCTTGAATAAATTGAAGTTAAACTGTCCTCCACAATCAGAAACACAGGTTCCTACAATTACAGCTATAGCTAGAAATTCTCATTTATTACCTCCACAATTGTAGAAGTGTGTGTATGCATGTGCTCTCACCTTCTGCAATATTCCTTTACCTTTTGTATTCTGATATGTCTACAAAAGCATATTGTGAATTATCTCATATCTTATTCTTTATGTATAGGCACCCATTAGTCAGATGCTGGTAGCTAGATTGGGTTCTAGTGTTGACTCATTTAAGACTATTTATCATTAAAGGGGCCCAATTCAGAAGATTAGTCCTCTTCATTTATGAATATGTGATCTTCAGTTCAATGTGTGCTGGGCTTTTTCACTTATCTCCTTAATTAAGGAATAATATTTATGAAGTTTTCATAATTTTCTTTCAGTTTTCATTTTGAGTAAAAGAGAAGGTATTGAAATTTAGGTTTTATAAGGTATAATTTTTATTACCTCAGTATGTGAAATTACTTTTATGCTAATGCCATATCTTGTTTATTTGTAACTTGTTTCCTGAAATCAGTTTTTATTATTATAAAAGGAAAAAATATTCGTTAGAAAAAGTAGTGTTAGGTAAAAAGAATTTTAGATGGATAGTATCTTATTAAGATTAATTTATCTTAAATTTAAAATTATTAGTGTGATATTCTTTTTATATAGCACAACAGGAGATTCTTTGTATCAAATTTTGGGTGTAGAGAAAACTGCAACTAATGAAGATATAAAGAAAACTTACAGAAGATTAGCTCTCAAATATCACCCTGATAAAAATCCGAATAATCCTGAAGCTTCTGAAAAGGTAAGTTATGTACCTTGCTTAGCAGTTATATATATATATATATATTATATATATATATATATATATATATATATATATATATATATATATATATATATATATATATATATATATATATATATATATATATATATATATATATATATATATATATGCTAATCAGTGGCCCAAATGGAGTGTGATTCCGAGTTAGCGCCTGTCGTCATTCAGTTCTACTCTCTATGCCCTAATACTAATACTTCTCCTCAATGCTGGAAGCTCGCATTTATTCCACTGATCCCGAAAAAAAAAGGTAGCCGCTCTGACCCTTCTAACTATCGACCTATAGCTCTCACTTGTGTTCTGTCTAGAATTTTTGAAACTCCCCAAATCTCATTTCCTGGATCGTTTGTAGTAGCATTCTCTTCTCACTGATCACCAGTATGACTTTCAACGCTTAAGGTCAACCGGTGACATATTTTCCTATCTTACTGATCTATTGTCTTCTGCCCTTAGGGACTTTGGGGAGTCTTGTGTGGTGCCGCTTAACATATCCAAGGCTTTGACTAGGTAAGGCATGCATCGTTGCTCTCCAATCTAGCTTCTTTTTGCTTACTTACTCTTTTCTAGTTTTCTCTCAGATTGTTCCATTTCGGCACTTGTAGATGGAGCAACCTCTTCCTATTTTTCTGTCAACTGTGGTGTTCCTCAGGGTTCTGTTTTATCTCCAACTTTATTCTTACTTTTCAGAAATTCTCAACTGCATTTCTAACTCTGTTCACTCTTATGCTGATGACTCAACTCTACATTCTTCTACTCATTTCAAATCTGCTCCCTCTTTTGCGTCTAGAGTTGCTTCTCGTCTTCAACTTTCCGATTCTATTCTTGCCGATCTGGATGGGATTTCCCGGTGGGGTCATAACAACCTTGTGAAATTCAACTCTTTAAAAACTCAACTTCTTCACATCTCCCTCTCAAAATCACCTCCTAACTTTCCTATCCTCTTCGACAGCTCTCCCGTCTCACCTGTAAATAACATTAACATTCTTGGTTTAAACATAAACGACAAATTGTCTTGGAAACCACATATCACAATGGTTGCTAAGGTGCTCTCTAAGAAGCTGGGAATACTATTCAGGTTGCAAGAATTTTTTTCTGAGCAGTTACTCCAATTATATAAGGGTCTTATTCGCCCTTGTATGGAGTACTATTCTTACATTTGGGGTTGGGGGCTCCAGTTCTCCCACTCTTCTGGATAAAGTTGAGTCTAAAGCTAAAAGGATAATAAACTGTCCCCCATTTTTAAACTCTCTTGACCCCTTATCTCTGCGATGCTACGTTGGTGCACTATTTCTTTTCTATAGATACTATAATGACAGGTACTCAAGGGAATTGGTCTCTCGCATTCCTCCACCGTTGCATCGACCTCGTTGAAAAGGGGTGCCCTGCTTTCATACATTTTGTTTGGATGCTGGAAACCCCAGGCTAGCTTATTGTGGTGCCATCTTTCCAGCCTCCTGAATTTAATCTTCCTCTCTTCAATGCTTTTGTCTGGCCTACCTGAAGGAAGTATGTTAGGTTCGTGCCTGAGTGAGTGTTCTTCCTTTTGTATGTGCCCCATCCTTAAAAAGGGCTTTGCCTGTGAGTGGTGGTGATCTGAAATATATATATATATATATATATATATATATATATATATATATATATATATATATATATATATATATATATATATATATATATATATATATATATATATATATATATATAAAATCTGACTGCTGTCTAGTATGGATGCATTAGAAACAGCTGGAAAAGAAGAAGAGAAGAGCCAAAGAAAGGATTGGAAACAAATCTAAAGAACTGATCTTCTTAAGAAATGTTAACAGCTTTTCTTCTGAAGAAAGGAAAGTATATACTGAATACATGAAGTGAATCCAGATTTTTATTTAGAAGTAAATGAAAAAATTTTAGGAATCAAAGAAAATGATAAAAAAAATTTATTAAACTTAGTTTGTAATTAAACCAATAAGTTAAATCAAAATTAATATTTGAACAAATTCAAGAGGAGCAACAAAAATTTTGAGCCTGGTCTTTTAAATTAAAATTAAAATTCAAAATTTTTTATTCATTGAATGTACACTGTAATTTACAATATGTAGTAGGTCCTATGCTACTAACTATATTAATACTAATATTAATAACGGCAATAAAACAATAATAACAACAATGGTAATAGTAATGAAGTAACTGTACAGTTCTCATAAAAGGGACTTCTAAGGGTATACACAGTGGTTTCCATTGAGCCCCAAGGTTTAATAGTTTAAATAAGTTATTTAATTTTGTTATTAAAAGTAAATACTAATATGGTGCATATAACAAAATTATTATAATAAAATGGGGGATAAAGATCATACTAATTAATACAATTATCTTATAAAATTAATAATAATCAAAATAGTAATAACATTATTAATTTTAATATCAATAATAGTAAGATCAATAATATAAGTAATAGTGATGGGAAAAAGATATTCGCAAGTACGATAATGATCGAAGAATTATAATAATAATCATAATAATTGTGGTAAGGAAGGACTAATACTATTATCAACTTCAACTTCAACTTCAGCTCCCAGGTAGGCATCATCTGCCTGTCAGTTATTATTATTATTATTATCTGTTATTTTCAACTTTAATAATAATAATGACGATGATAATAAGGTTTATATTAGCAACGGCAATGAGGCTTTTATACTGATTTCAAAGCTAATTTACATTTGAAAGTATTAATAGTAATATCAAAATTAAATGTAAAGACAATATTAAACATAATAAAAATTACAATAATAGTAATAGTAATAATTATAGCAATAATGATAGTAGTAATAAAATAATATTAGATGAATATTAGTAGTAAAATCAAAAGGTGTTGCCCCAAAAGTAACAATGACGTTATAGTAATACAGAAATAAAAACAATATTGACAATACAATAATATCGGTAAAAACCATTAATAATAATTTTTACATGGGTAGCGAAACAATAATAATAATAATAATAATAACTAATAATAATAATAATAATAATAATAATAATAATAATAATAATAATAATAATAATAATAATAATAATTATAATAATAATAACAGCAAAAGTAACAGTAATAATAGTCATAAATTAAGGCTATAAAATATTTATTAAAGAGAAGAGAGAAGTGGAGAAGAAAGAAAATAAAGAGAAGAGAGAGAAGAAATGAAAGAGGATGAGAGAGAGAGAGAGAGAGAGAGAGAGAGAGAGAGAGAGAGAGAGAGAGAGAGAGAGAGAGAGAGAGAGAGAGAGAGAGAGAGAGAGAGAGAGAGAGAGAGAGAGAGAGAGAGAGAGAGAGAGAGAGAGAGAGAGAGAGAGAGAGAGAGAGAGAGAGAGAGAGAGAGAGAGAGAGAGAGAGAGAGAGAGAGAGAGAGAGAGAGAGAGAGAGAGAGAGAGAGAGAGAGAGAGAGAGAGAGAGAGAGAGAGAGAGAGAGAGAGAGAGAGAGAGAGAGAGAGAGAGAGAGAGAGAGAGAGAGAGAGAGAGAGAGAGAGAGAGAGAGAGAGAGAGAGAGAGAGAGAGAGAGAGAGAGAGAGAGAGAGAGAGAGAGAGAGAGAGAGAGAGAGAGAGAGAGAGAGAGAGAGAGAGAGAGAGAGAGAGAGAGAGAGAGAGAGAGAGAGAGAGAGAGAGAGAGAGAGAGAGAGAGAGAGAGAGAGAGAGAGAGAGAGAGAGAGAGAGAGAGAGAGAGAGAATATTTGCAGTATTGAATACTTCACTGTTTATATTTAAGTTTTATACACTTTGTTTATATATGATACTGGGTCAGTCATATATCCTTACTCAATTGATCTTTGCTTGGAGCGACCAATGTAAGTCATCTACTTTGCACAGAATCAACTCTAATAATAATATTAATAGTAAATATCATAAGCAACCATAGCATAGCATGAATAAAAGGAATGAAAAAAAAGTAAAATATTTTATAATAAGTAACCTTAATTTCTTTAAACTTAATTATTGGAGCATAATTAAATTAAAGCATAAACAAACAAATCCACAAAGTTTTTACCTGAAATTCCAATGATCACCGTATGCAATTATCAAAAGGAAAAATACCACACAAAAATATTGGAAGTTGCTTAAATAAAAGCACATCAAACAGATCAAAATATCAAATAATTCCTAAAGTAAATAAACAATTTAATAAAAATATTCAAACAAGCATTGGAAAAAGATGAAACAATGACAATCACAATTTCACCTGAATACTGGGTGACAACTGACTGCACAAATAGAAAAGATAGAACAAAAGGTAATAATACTGAAGAATAGGAATAAAGATAGCGAGATATAATTTGTCATATGCCATCCATATATCCTCTCACTCATAACCATTCAACAAAATAAAAAAAAAAATGAGTCAAAAATATGCATTAACTAAACTTAAGACATCAGGTAGAAATGAAAGTAAGAACAGTTTCAAACATCACTAAAGAATCAAAAATAGTAAGGGTTAAAAAAAAAAAAAAAAAAAAAAAAAAATAAATAAATAAATAAAGAACTTAAATTTTAAGATGTCAAGGGATTTGTAACAGCAATCTATGACAATAAATGGTGGTTGGCATGTGACCTTGAGACATATTCAGTCACACTAGATGTAAAACTTAATTTTTTAATACCTAATGGCCCTTCTGCATCATTCCGTTATCTATCTAAACCAGATACTTTGGTAGTACCTTATGCAGATATACTGACAGTTGTAGATTCTATTACTGTGACTGGAAGGACTTACATACTAACAGAAACAGAAATGAATAAAGCATCACAAATTCTAAAAAGAAAGTAAAATTATTATAGTTCTATAAACATATACAATATCAAAGTTGGTTGGTCAAATCAACTCATTGCAGATTTAAATGCAATTATGTAACTATATTTCGAGAAGAGGATGGGTGGGTGGGACCTGTGGCTTGTTCTTCTGAGCTATCAGGAGTGACTCCTGGGCGATAGGAGATGCCAAATGTTTGAGAAAAGCATTGGTAGTAGCTTGACCACCGTTGACCATAGCAGAAGTAAAAATTTTTGTCTTTTATCAAAGGAGGGGAGAATGTGTGAAGCCAGCCCATTTATTATTTTTGATTCAAAAAAAGGCAATGTCAGAAAGAAAAAAAACAAAAACAAAACACCTTTTCAAATTATGTAATAATCATTAACAATGCCATACAAGATTAATTATTAGAATTCAAACTGTTCTATTACTTAAAAAGGTGATATTTGAGACAAAATGTGGATTTTCAATAAGACCATACATAATTAAATTTGCAGCAGCTTTGAATGTAAACAAGTTCCCACTCTAAAATTTTTCATACTTTGTGCCAATAAGATGACCAAGTTATGAGGCAAATTTGATAAAAAACAGAGGTATCATTTTTTTTGATATCAAAGGTCAAGGTCAAAAAAAAAATTTTTTTTTTTTTAAAACTCTAACATAAAACTTTACTGAATAAATGTTTTATATCTACTCAAGAGCTTTAAAATGATGTGTATATCATTGTTATCGGTAATGCAGAAGCTGAAATATGTAGCCTTAGAGTTTGCCTCCACCTCTCAAAAATGAACTTTTTGTCAGTTCCATGACCTGTATCTCTGGAACCGTTTTAGCTATGAAATTGAGATAAAGAACGTACTTATTATCTCAACATGATCTATAGGTATGTCAAAAATCATAAAAATGGAAGAGGTCAAGATTTCTTGTGTTGGTGATTTAACAGTGAATGACCCACTATATATATATATATATATATATATATATATATATATATATATATATATATATATATATATATATATATATATATATATATATATATATATATATGAAAAGTTTTAATTTATATTAATATTTAATAAATTATTCTTAATGACCTATAATTTTAAGGAGTACAATATTTAAAAATATTTATGGTGTTAATTTTATTTTGTTTCAGTTCAAAGAAATAAATCATGCACACAGTATATTAAGTGATGCTACCAAGAGAAATATTTACGATAATTATGGATCCTTAGGCCTTTATATAGCAGAACAGTTTGGAGAAGAAAATGTTAATACATATTTCTTGGTTAATTCAGGATGGTGCAAGGTAAAAATTAGTTTTACTATTGTTTTACTATACTTTAATTATTTCACAAAATAATAATAATAATAATAATAATTTTATAATAATTATAATGAAAATACTTTAACTATTCCACCAAAATAATAATTATTATTATTTTTTTAATATTTATATTTTAATTACGAATCACTGTATTCTTAAAGGAATATCCTATTGACTACTCTCCTCTAAGTGTTTGTCAATCTTTTTTATTAATCCCTTCTTAAACCCTTTCTTATTGATAACCCTTTTGCTTTATCAATCCAGCTCAACTTGTGTTTGACCCTTCTGCCTATTATCTACCACTTTCAACAAGAATACCATATTTAGTGAATCCCTTATCCATTCTGATCACATTATTATTATTAGGGATGTACCGATAGTATCGGTATCGGCAGTATCGGCCATTTTTTTGGGTATCGGTATTGGTTAATATGGCTGATACTTGGCCGATACTCCGATACTCCTTACTTTTTGGGTGAAGAATTATGAGAAACTTTTAGATTAAAAAATAAATCTATTTTCGATATATACAAGTTCTAATAAGGAATTCCTTAAGCTAGCCCATAATTCGTCTTCCTAGCATATATATATATATATATATATATATATATATATATATATATATATATATATATATATATATATATATATATATATATATATATATATATATATATATATATATATATATTCGCGCTCACCTTCTTCTAAATCGGAGTAAACTCTCCTTCGCACACACAAAACATTAATACAGACACCCTTTAAAGAAAAAAAAAAAAAACAAACTAAATGATGTCCTCAACAAAAGTAGCCTCGGAGAAGCCCCGGGGGGCGGTTTCCAAATATAGCCCCTCATCCACCCCTTCCCCCATCACCACTTGGGAGTTGGTGGCCTCCGGTGATGGGGTTGGTGCCACCAAGATATAGCTGCCGGCTTGTCCTGATGCAAGGTCTATTTTTTTCATTAATTTCTGCACTTCGCAGTAATTTCCACTTTGTTGAACATCACCTCTCTTCTTCTAGACCTCACCTCTTATTCTTGGCCGAAACTCAGATGTTTGAGCGTTCTGATAGCAAACCCTATTCTGTTTCCTAATACTGTCTCTATCCTCAATTTTCAGCCAAAGTCGGATGTTGTGCATACGTGCCCAACGATGTCGTTTGTTCTCGTGTGTCTAATTTGGAATCTTGCGAATTTTCAACCTTATGGCTTAGGCTCTCTTGCCATTCTACGACTAAATTCATTTGTTCAGTTTATTTATCTCCTAATTCTACTGACTATCCTGAATTCTTCGACTATTTAAACTCCAAAATGTAGCACATTCTCTCTCCTTCTCCTTTCTCTGTAATCATCATATTAGGTGGTTTCAATGTTCACCACCGTCAATGGCTTTCATCTAGTTCTCATGATACAGCTGTTGAATGTGCCTTCCATTTTGAAATCCAAAACGACCTTGAGCAGTTGGTGCAGCTCCCTACTCGTATCCATAACCGTCTTGGAGATGAACCCAACATTCTAGACCTTTTCCTAACTTCTAATCCTTCTCCTTATACTGTTAAGCTCTTTCCTTCTCTGGGTTCCTCCGTTCACTTTCTTATCTCTGTATCCTCTTCTATCTCTTCAAGTCTTCCGCAGGAAAGACCCCCTTCTATTGAAAGGAAACGTTTGTGGCACTTCGGTGCCGCAAGCTGGTCGGACTTGCGGTCGTACTTCTTCGATTTCACCTGGAATGATTATTGCTTCCGTGGGAGGAGTCCCTCGGAGTGTGCAGAAGGCATTACCGGGGTGATTCTCTCAGGCATGGTGGCGTACATTCCATATTCTTTCCCTTCTACTAAACCTAACAAACCTTGGTTTAACTCTGCTTGTTCTCACGCTATCCGCCACAGGGATGTTGCCTTCAGGGATTACCGTCGTCTTCAAACTCCAGAAACTCACGCTACTTATATTTCATTCCGGAATGAATCTATCCTTCGAAACACTAAAAACTCATTCCCTGGTGGAAAATGCAATAATCTTTCTGGTTCCTCTTCACGTTCTTTCTGGCATTTTGCAAAAAATGTCAACTCTAACTTTGCTCTTCCTCTTTCCCTCCTTTAATATCTTCCGACGGCACAACTGCTGTTTTACCTTCTAAAGCTGAACTCTTTGCTCAAACTTTTGCCTCTAATTCAACCTTAGACGATTCCGGAGCTGTTCCTCCTCCTTCAACCCCTCTAACTCAATCTTGCCTAAAATTAGAATTTCTTCTAAAGATGTCATTTCTGCTCTCTCTGAGCTTAATACTAAGAAGGCGTACGGTCCCGATGGTATTCCTCCTTTGGTTCTCAAAACTTGTGCTTCCGAGCTTGCACCGTGCCTCGGTAAACTATTTCGTCTTTGTCTCTCTACTTCAACCTTCCCTTCTTGCTGGAAACGTGCGCTCATTCAGCCTGTGCCGAAGAAGGGGGACACCTCTCAACCCTCCAACTACCGTCCTATTTCTTTGACCTCCGTTCTCTCTAAAGTTTTCGAATCTATCCTTAACAGGAAGATTTGAAAACATCTCAATTTTCTAATCTTGTCTCAGATCGCTAGTATGGCTTTGGTAAGAAACGCTCTACTGGTGATCTTCTTTCCCTTCTCTCTGTCTCTTGGTCCTCCGCTCTTCGGCATTTCGATGAATCTTTTGTTGTGGCGCTAGACATATCGAAAGCCTTCGATAGAGTCTGATACAAAGCTTTGATTTCTAAACTTCCCTCTTTCGATATCTATCCTTCTCTCTGTGATCTTCTCACTAATTTCCTTTCCGGTCGTTCTATAGCCGCTGTTGTAGACGGCCACCGTTCTTCCTTTAAATCTATTAATAGTGGTGTTCTTCAGGGTTCTTTCCTATCCCGAACACTTTTTCTACTTTTCATTAATGACCTTCTCTCTATTACCACATCTCCTATCCATTCCTAAGCTGATGACTCCACCCTTCATTATTCCTTCCAGTATGAAAATCTTCCCACCCAACAGCAGTTAATAGACTCGAGAAGGGTAGCCTTGGAGAAACTAACCTCTGATCTTTCACTTATTTCAAATTGAGACAGAGGAAACATGGTTGTTTTCAATGCCTCAAAAACTCAGAGGAAACATGGTTGTTTTCAATGCCTCAAAAACTCAATTCCTTGATCTCTCCACTCGACTCAATCTTCCACACAGCTATATCTTCTTCGAAAACACACAACTCAATCCTTCATCTGTTCTTAATATTCTTGGTGTTTCTTTTTCTCGTGATCTTTCTTGGAAAGATCACATTACTTCTCTTTCTAAACAAGCTTCTAAGAGGTTGGGTATTCTGAGGCGCCTTCAGAATTACTTCACGCCACCCCAGTTGCTTGCTCTGTATAGGGGTGTAGTTCGCCCCTGTATGGAGTATGCTTCGCACATCTGGGGTGATTCCACACATACAGCTCTCCTAGAGAAGGTGGGGTCTAAGGCATTTCATCTTATCAACTCTCCTGCTCTTACTCTCTTCAATCTCTTTCTGCCAGTCGAATTGTTGCGTCACTCTCTCCTTACTATCGCTATTACAACGGACACTACTCTTCTGAACTCTCTCATCGCATACCTCCTCCATTGAAAAGAGCTCGTGCGACACGACTTTCTACACAGTCTCATCCTTTCTCTGTCCAACTCTCCGACCCCAGACTTAACCTCTATGCTCAATCTTACATATACTCTACTGGTAAAGTCTGGAACACACTCCCCTTATCTGTTTTTCCAATTTCCTTTGACTTGCATACTTTCAAACGCCGTGTATCTGGACACGTCTGCCACAATCGACCAGGATAGATCTCTCCCAACTCCGGTGGAATTTGGTAGGCCTCTGGCCCTTGCCCAGCGGAGAAGATATATATATATATATATATATATATATATATATATATATATATATATATATATATATATATATATATATATATATATATATATATATATATTTGCGTGTGTGTGTGTGTGCGTATGTGTGCGTGCGTGTGCGTGTGCGTGCGTGAGTGTGTGTGTGTGTGTGTGTGTGTGTGTGTGAGAGATTGAGAGAAAAAAATTAAGACATTTTATAATTTAAAATAATAAATAAAAAATAAAAAGTCTTAAAAACTAAAAAGTTGGTACAATCTAGGTGAGTAGGGAAGGGAGTCGGTAGGAGTCGTTTAATTTACCGACTCCGACTCTCCATCCCTGTTCTAAACATTTATTATTCCTAACAGATAATATTTTAATTTATAAAATATACTTGGGCACAACCATGAAATACATGACTAAGTATTGGTTGTACAGGGAATGCAATCCTCAGTTGCCTAGCAGTACACAAATGTTCTATCTTATTACTGTGTATTTCTTATAATAATTAAAGTATCGGCACCTAAAAAAGAGTATCGTATCGGTATCGGCGTCTTTACTGGTATCGGTACATCTCTAATTATTATTATTATTATTATTATTATTATTATTATTATTATTATTATTATTATTATTATTATTATTATTGTTATTATTATGACATTTACTACAATAAAATAGTATCCCTTGTTCCACTCTTCCCACCTGACATCTCTCCAAACAGCTTACATCCCTTTACATATTTTACATATTTTCAGGTATCGGGTATCGGTATCTGTGAATTGTTAGGTATCGGTAAAAATTTTGGTATATGAATGGATAAAGTACCGTTATCGGTATCGGTAACTATCAGTACTGGTAAATTTTTAGGTATCAGTATCGGTATCGGTAAAAATTTTGGTATCGCTCCATCCCTAGTTCTAATTTATTTCTTCTCTTTACCCCACAAATATCTTTAATCTTTTCCTTTGAAATTTGCAAATTTTTTTCTCATTCGGTATTCTCTGCCCATGTCTCATTCATACCAAACAATTTGAACAAAATGTACTTTCCTTGTTAAATTTCCGTATTGATTGTTTTCTTAAGACAACTTTACGCTCTTGATTCCTACTGGATATTTGCAGCATATCCAGATAAAATTACCGGACATTCCTTAAAATTCCCTTTCTATTAGTGTAGAGCTCAATTTGCTAAGTCTATAGGTATGTCTTTTGTTATTTTCATTCAGAACACATAGAAAAATAGTACTGTTGCCAGAAAAAAGTTGTCGTAATCTTCAGAGAATTCCTTTTTTTTGAAGTTTATACATTCAAAAGTGTATTTTGGTGTATCGAAGCTATCATAATTTGTTAGAAACAGTTCAAAACATTTTAAAGACTTTTTTTCATAGCAGTTTAATAAAATTTTTCATACAAACTAATTTAAATAAAATAAATTTTCAAAATGGCTTTTTTTAAACAGAAAATTATGCCCATCAGCCACCATAGTTACCCTAAAAACAAAAAGAACAAGGAAAAACAGGGTGAACTTATATATATATATATATATATATATATATATATATATATATATATATATATATATATATATATATATATATATATATATATATATATATATATATATATATATATATATATATATATATATATATATATAGGGTAATTCCACATTAAATCACCCCCAAAAAATTTTAGTATACATCACCAAGTCTCAGATTTTAATGAAATTTGGTATACTGAGAGAATTTTTGCTCCTTAACCTCAGTGGTTCAAACCGCTGGTCTCTATGACCTATAGTTTTCAATATATGGGTCCTCGAAAATTCACTTGCAAAGGGTCCCCATGGCCAGTCACTCACATTTTGGGGTCAATATCTCTGCTATTATTAATGTAAGCACCATAAAAGTATATATCAATATTTCCAATAGTATAGTTATTTTACTATTTTTAAGTACTAGAAAACTTTGCACCTATAGGGAACCCTCTGAACACTGGACCGGGCTTATGGACATTGAAAACTTTCTCCCCCACCCCTCCAAAATAAACCTAAAGCTTTATTTTACTATATTAAAAAATAAAATGTGTTTCTAAGTCCATTAAATGTATTTATCAGGTTAAATATTACAAATCATGAATTTTTGCTGGAAAATAAAACGTTTTCAGTAAATATACATTTAATATGTAGATTTAATTTTTAAGTAATGAATTATTAAAAGCCATATTTATACATACAAATTAAAATTTTTTAAATAAATAATAATTTATTTATTTGATATAAATATAAAGAATTTTTAATACAAAATAGGTAATTATATATATATATATATATATTATATATATATATATATATATATATATATATATATATATATATATATATATATATATATATATATATATATATATATATATATATTATCTCTGGTGGGCAAAGGCCAGAGGCCTCCAAATTCCACCAGTGTTGGAAAAATCTTATCCTGATCAAAGGAGGCCAACATGTCCAGATACACAGCGTTTAAAAGTAGGAAAGTCAAAGGAAGTTGGGAAAACAGATAAAGGTAGTGTGTTCCAGACTTTACCAGTAGAGTATATGTAAGATTGAGCAAAGCGGTTAAGTCTGGGGTCTGAGAGTTGGACAGAGAAAAGATGAGATTGTGTAGAAATGCATGTCACACAAGCTCTTCTCAATGGAGGAGGTATGTAATGAGAGAGTTCAGAAGAGCAGTGCTCGTTGTAATAGCGATAGTAAAGAGAGAGTGATGCAACAATTCGACGGGCAGAAAGAGACTGGAGAGAATTAGAGAGCAGGAGAGTTGATCAGATGAAAGGCTCTAGACTCCACCTTTTCAAGAAGAGCTGTGAGTGGAACCACCCCAGATGTTTGATGCATACTCCATACAGGGGCAAACAACACCCCTATAGAGAACAAGCAACTAGGTTGGCGTGAAATAATTCTGAAGATGCCTCAAAACACCCAACCTCTTAGAAGCATATTTAGAAAGAGAAGTAATGTGATCTTTCAATGAAAGATCACGAGAAAAAGATACACCAAGAATATTAAGGACAGATGAAGGTCTGAGTTGTGTGTTTTCAAAGAAGATATAGTTCGGTGGTGTAGTGGTTAGCACAATGATATTTCATCTCAGAGGCCGTGGTTCGAATCCCCATGAGCAGAGATAAAAGAATACAAAAATTTTCACGGTTTGTCTGTATATATATATTTATATATGTATAGTTGTGTGGAAGATTGTTCGAGTGGAGAGATGGAGGAACTGAGTTTTTGAGACATTGAAAACAATCATGTTTTCTCTGCCCCAATTAGAAATACATGAAAGATCAGAGGTTAGTTGCTTCAAGGCTACCCTTCTCGAGTCTATCAACTGCTGTTTGGTGGGACGTTTTTCAAACTGGAAAGAATAATGAAGGTGGAGTCATCAGCATAGGAGTGGATAGAGATAAGGTAATAGAGAGGTGGTCATTAACCCATTAATGCCCACTGTGTCTTTTTAGACACGAAAAACATGACCTCATAAAATATTTTTAAAAAAATATATTTTAATTTTTTTTGGCGTTTGGTACGAATGGTTATTCTAAGGAATGATTCTTCTAGCGATTTATGGCAATGTTTTCCTCAAATCTTTTTATTTTTAGTTTCTACATACAATAATTTCAGTAGTAAAAATTTTGATGAGTTTGAGTGTTGACATGCATTGACTTGTAAGTGTTTTTTTGGGGTATTTATATGTTTTGGTAAGTTATTTTTTATTATTTTTTACTTATTAGTAATTGTACTGTATGCTGAAAATGCGAAAACCAATATTTTATTAGAGAAATAAATTTTATAGGGTGTTATTTTACCTCGTATCTTTTTAGACACAGTGGGAAGTAACGTTAACAAATATTTGAATTATATATTTTTGTGCCTCAGAACTTTAGACTTCATCTTTACTTGCTATTGTAGCTGAAATTTAAGCCTAATATATATATATATATATATATATATATATATATATATATATATATATATATATATATATATATATATATATATATAGTATATATATATATATATATATATATATATATATATATATATATATATATATATATATATATATATAGTACAATTTAAATTTCCCCATATGACCAAATCTATGATGAACCACTAATACTATTCCTACAGTACCTACTAATGAAAACACTGGTACATATACATCATCATTTATTCTTGATTTTCTAATAAAATAAACCAAATTCATACAAACTACAAACTTCTTTGTAAATATCTTAAATTCTTCTAACATACAATCCCATTCATTCGCTGTCTTACCTGAAAGAATACCTTTTTTAAGCTCACAAATCATTGGACACTTCTCTTGCATTTCCTCAATATCTTCATTGCTTAATAATTCCTCTTCACCCACACCAACTTTTAACAATCCAACAAAATTAACAGCATATACGTCTCCTTTCTGCATTCTAACAATTACTTTATCTTCTTTCATTATGCATTCATCCCCTACATCAACAGACAATCTATGCATCCTTAAAAAGTCAATACCAAACAAAAAACAGTAGGGCATTTGCTCATTTTCAAGTACAACAAACTGGTGTTCAATATTCTCCAACAATCCTAAATTAACAACTAAAGATACCGTTTCCCAAGCTATAACGTTTCCAGAACCAATACCAGTTATTCTTACAGTTGTACTTTTCCTATGTATCTGCCAACTCAACTGCTCTAATTCTCTTACCACTGCTGCATTCACCAAAGAAATCTGAGCACCAGTGTCAATCAAACCACAATACACTTTTCCATTTATTTGCACTTTCACTTCCATTCTTCCCCCTATTCCATGTATACAATACATTGATTCTTTGAAATCTCCAGGGCAAATTACATTAACCTCCTCAACATTAAAATCTACTACTAGTCTACTACCTCCTCTATTCATACCTCCTGCCATAGCTCTTTTTCTCAATCACCCAATTGTAATGCACTCCACTCAGACACTGTAAATGAAGCTCACTCACACTCGTTCCATTAACACCAATTCCCCTATACACTATGGGTTTCTCCCCGCCATAATGTACACACACTATTATCTTAAACAACTTGCTCACAACAACTAAAACTTCCTGAAAAGGCATCACTCCCGGATTACACATTGCTTTCAATTCTTTCAATATACTTTCTCACTTTTCCTATACCTATCTGCTCCGGTCTCTTACACACTTCTGTCATAACTTCCCTTCTCAAATCATCTACACTATTGGGCACTCGTGTCACTAATCCATCTTTACTTAAATCTTGCAGTCCATACAATACACTTTCAAACATAGAATCACCACCATCAATACATTCTTTACCTTTCATAAGACCTCTTGGCAAGTATTCTGGATCTATCACCAAACTTTCATTTTCCCTGTTCTCACCAGGTAATCTTGACATCAAATCGGCAATTTCATTCTTCTCTCCAGGTATATACTCAACTGTATACTCAAAATCACTCAAATCTTCCAAGGTCCTTGCAAGCCTACTGTCTACTGTCCTCATACGCTGCAGATACACCAAAGGCTGGTGATCAGTACGCACAACAAATTTGATTCCATACAAAAATGGTCGCAATGACTTCAAACAATACCTTAATGCTGCCAACTCTCTTTCAATTGTTGAGTACTTTCGTTCAGTCATACTAAAAGCTTTAGACACATAAGCAATCACTCTCTTCCGTTCTACTCCATCAAGCACCTGATCTTGCATCAAACAACCACCCATACAAAATCCACTCGCGTCCGTATACACTTCAAGTGGTCTAGCATACTCACTGTAATCAGGGTAAGCAAGTTCAACATCTTTCGCAACTTCTGCTTTTAATTTCTCAAATGCCTCAATCATTTTTTCATTCCATTTCACAACCGTACTTTTCTTTTTCCCAGTCCATTCAGTCAAAGGCTTCATAACACCTGAACAGTCTTTCATAAATTTCCTTCCAAACTCTACCAATCCCAGAAAACCCCTTAACTCTCTTACCTGTTCTAGGTCTAGGAAAATTTCTCACCTTCTCAATAAACTTCTCTGCCTTTTTCAACCCTGATGCACTGACCTTATGTCCTAAAAATTCAACTTCTTTCTCAAACCATTCACACTTGCCTACCTTTCACTTTCACACCTACACCCTCCAATTTTTTCAAAACCTCATTAACCAATTTCAAGTGTTCTTGAAAAGATTCAGTCATTACCAAAATATCATCAATGAATACCATTACATTCTGACAAGGAAAATCACTCAAAACAACATTCATTGCCCTTTGAAATGCCGCCGGAGCATTAGCTAACCCAAAGCTCAAATTTCTAAACTGATAATGTCTTTTAGCAGTTGAAAATGCAGTTACACATCTACTACTCTCTTCCACGGGCATCTGATAGTATCCTCGCACAAGATCCATCTTTGTAAAAACTTTCATTCCATACATACTATATACACATTCTGATACAACACACATTGGAAATCTATCTTTAACAGTTTTTTCATTAACTTTACGATAATCTATACATAATCTTAATCTACCATCCGGCTTTCGCACAGGCACAATGGGACTATTCCAAGGACTTGAACTCTCTTCCAAAACACCTATTCGCTCTAATTCATTGCACTGTTCTTCAATCTCTTTTGCAACTGGAGGAGGAAAATGACGGGGTCTTTGATATATGGGAGTATCATCTGTTAAAATGATCTTAAACTCTGGAAGCTTAGAATTACCAAAATCATCATCTCCTTGGCTTAAGGCCATCCTTCTCTCCCATAGCATTCTATAAATCTTCTGTCTCCTCAACTCTCCCAATTCTGCATTTAATTTTACTTTACCAATTAACTCATCATACACCCAATCACTCTTTTGAATATTACCAACATTCACACACAAGTCATTCTCTATTTTTTCACCCTCCATATTCAATACTGTATACAACCGACCCAATATATCACCCACATGAATACCTCTTATCCGTTTTCTTATCATATCAGGTTTCACTTGTACACATACTCTTGGATCATTCAAATCTAAAATACCATCAAATACATGTGCTACTCTCTTAACCCTATACCTAGCATCATAACCATCCACCATAAACATTTTATTCCTATCAGATACAATACCAGCATTCATACTCCACCCAACTTTCACTCTCACCACCTTATCAGCTTCCAATGGAATACTTTCAAGAGCAAACACCTCAATACCTTTCACCATGTTAACTTTCACATCACCTGCTTCATTTACATACATCTGGCATCTCCCATCTTGACTAACTTTTTTCTCTAACATCATATTCTCAGGATGTATCACTATTCTATTATCTTTCAAAAAGTTATATCCTAATAACATATCATACTTATCACTCTTACTCTGAAGAACATAAAAGTCACTTTCTTCCATCTTCAGATTACCAATCATAATACATTCCCTAAATGAGGAGACAACTGGTACTAATATATTGCCAATACCTTTCAACTGTCCAGTTACTGTCCCTTTCTGTTCATCTTCCAAAACCATCCGTTCATATGCTTCCATATAAACTACATTGACCAAACAACCCGGATCAATCAAAGCTCTCATTTCAATTTCTCCACAAATAACTTTAATACTTAAACACTTATTCCATTCACTTCCCCTGAATAATTCTACACTTGAAAAACCTTCCCTAACATTCATAACTTGTACCCCAGTCACACTAGAGGGCTCACAATTTTGAACCCTCAGCCTATCAAGTTTCCCTCTGCTACATTTCCTACCACTGGATTATTTACATTTTCTGAATTACCAACTCTATTTACTTCCGCATTAGTAATACCTGATCTATTGACCTGACTGTTGTTAATAATCTGACCACCTTGATTCAAATTACCAGTTCTTCTTGTATGCCAACACCTTCCTGACAAATGACCTACTTTTCCACACTGTGTACATGTACTCCGTTGATTTCCTACACATTCTAGCAAAATGCCCATCTTGTCCACAATTACCACATACAGTTCTCATAATTCTCACACCTTGAGGGCAATCCCGCACCCAATGATCCAAACCACCACACCTCCTGCACCCTGCAAATTGAGAATTATTACAACTATTAGCCAAATGTCCCACTTGTCCACAACTAAAGCATGCCCCATTTGCCCACCTACATTCAGATATCATATGTCCCGCCTTTCCACACCTAAAACAAGTTACTACCCTATTTTGGACATTAGAATCTGCATTCACATTTGCCTGATTACCCTGGCCACTTTGGGCATTTCTACTAACATTCCCATTCATTCTCCTCCTTTGATTGACCATTCTCACCCCCATTTGTGGATTACCTCCATAAAAATCCTCTAAAAACTTCACCATGACTTCATACGGGTTAGCTCTAAGAGCATCTCTGTAAGACTTATATTGGGTTGGTGGACCCCTATTTTCTGATCTTCCACTAAATACATGCGTTTGTTCATTTTCAATCCTCTCAGGCACATTAAAATCCCTATCTTCTACAATCTCTAATACATCCTCCCATCTTAATCTTTCCCGAGCCCATCTCATTTTCTCTTTTCTCCTAGCATTTATAAACTCTGCTACCGATGTTGGAATAGTTTCCAAAAAATTTTTCATCAGTAACTTGTTTTCATTTACATCCTCATCCCCAAATTTCTTTCTTGCTAATGTCTCCAATCTATGTGCATATAGATCTAACCTTTCATTCTTACCCATTCTTGCCTTATCAAAATCATTCACTTTCCTATATTTTACTCCTCCTTTCACTCTTCTAACCTGATCTTCAATTCTTTGCTTCACTACTTCATACTTAGGTTCACCTACACTCACAACTGCCTTATAAAAATCTAGCATCCGACCTTCTAAGAATTCTCCCAGTTCTTTCACCCAGAATCCTTTATTTTCACTGAATTTTTCCTTACAATAACTTTCATACTCCTTGAAAAAGTCATGCACATCTTTTGTTCCATATACATTAAATTTATTTATTTTAGGAATATCTCTAATTAAAATACTTCTTTTCACATCATAATCAGTATCAGTTGACTGATCTGATTCTCTCTCTTCATCTTCCTTCTCACTATCCATAGAACTTGAGTATAAAGAATCAATGCTCTTACCCTTATTTAAAATCATTCTCCTTTCATGCCTTCTATTCTTAGATGTTTTCTTTTTCTTTTTCCCTTCTCTTGGATCTTTCTCCTCCTTTACAACATCAGATTTATTACGTTCCTCAACAGGAGTAGAAGTAACTTTCATATTAGCATTGCCCACTTCATTTGCATTTGCAAATTTACTGTTAAACATTTCCTCAAATTTAAATGCCATTTTCTCCTCCATTCGTTTCTCTGCATCCTGCATATACTCAGACATTTCCCTTAACTTGTCAATTAAATCCTCATTCTCTTTTTCTTTCTTTCGTAATGCCTCTTTTCAACCTCCAATTTTAACTCCTCTGTCGAGGCCATATTCACACCCTTCAGTTTCTCTTCAAGAGCCCCACGTTGGGCGCCACAAATATGTAGCGGAAATTACGTTAACTACAATTTGAAATAAAATTGGGACTCTCTCCAAGAAAATGAAGGGGAAATGAATATCCACACACACTAAAATCTTATAGTTTATTACAAAAATCTATAGTGAAACAATTCAACAATCCTTTGGAAAATAGATACAAAAAAAAATCATAAATAAAGAAACATAGAAAAATTATTCAATTATCAAAAATATTAAACAAAATATACCAATTAAGAAATTGTTAACACAAAAATAGAAACAATAGACAAAATATAAAACAAATAACGCGGTGCGCAAAAATATACTACAAACAAAATCAAAACGATAAAGGTTTACTTTATTAATTTTACAAAATCTCTTTATTACCCTGCACAGGAATGGTAATAACATTAACCACAATCATATAAAAAAAAACCATAAACAAAAACTATATACAATATTATCTTAACTTTTTTTTTCTTATAAGATTGTACCTTCAAAAAATCATAATATCATACACATACAAAGAAATCATTAACATCATACACAGAGGTCTTCAACATTAAGGTGTATCCTTAACTATCCAAATTCCTTGACTATACCCAGGTATTCTGCAGGAATATCAATCCAATCCAAACGTTTTGGCTTTTCGGCTCAAAATAAACAAAAAAAAAAAAAACTGGAAATAAAAAAATTTCAAAAAAAAAAAACATACAAAAAAATAAAAAAAAAAGGGTAAACAAAATGTTGAAAACATTATTCTTTTTTTTTTTTTTTACAAAATTTCCATCAATTTTAAAAATAAATCATAACTTTCAATACCTGGACAAGTTCAAATGTCCAGTTTTTTTTTCTTTTCTTTTCAGCAGCTTTTAGCAACAAGCACTGAGCACCTCAACCTTAGGAATACCATGCAAAACACTCCTTACTGGAGACTTGTAAAAGCCAAGGAACTGCAAAGATAGTATAGACCCACTATCAAGCACAGAATAAAGAAATAATAACAATAATAATAATAATAATAGTTGCATAAGCAAAAGCAAAAGCAAATAATAAGCAACAAAAATAAATACTTTAAAGTAAATAACCCATTCTTTCTCTTTCATATTACCTGGAACTCCAAGGATCCACTTATAGGTCAGAATACCACTCCAAAATCTTAATGCTAACGAACTGCGTGTAACAGATCCTCAAAAATCAAAATTCACAATCAAAATATTAAATAATTCCTAAAGAAAATAACAATTAAATACCAAAACTTAAACATGTCAATTAACAAAAATAAATAAAACAATAACAATCACTCTTTAATAAGAAAAATGGACGACACCCTACCATTTAAACAGGAAAGACAGAACAGAAGGTAATAAAACTGAAGAATAGCATGAAAGATAGCTGTATATAAAATGTGTCATATGTCATCCATCATTCTTACTTAACAAAACATATATACTTAAAATAAAATATGAGACAAAAGATATACCTTACCTAAACTTACCACAACTTCAGTAATGCGTTCTGCACACACTGAGGGACCCCTCCCACGGAAGCAATAATCATTCCACAGGAAATTGAAGAAATACGACTGCAAGTCCGACCAGCTTGTGGCACTGAAGTGCCACAAACGTTTCCTTTCAATAGAAGGGGGTCTTTCTTGCGGAAGACTTGAAAAGATAGAAGAGGGTATGGAGATAAGGTGATTGGAGGAACCCAGGGGAGGAAAGAGTTTAACAGTATAAGGAGAAGGATTAGAAGTTAGGAAAAGGTCTAGAATGTTGGGTTCATCTCCAAGATGATCAGGGATATGATTAGGGAGTTTCACCTTTCTTACTCTCCTTTCTCCAAAATCATCATTTTAGGTGATTTCAATGTTCACCACCACCAATGGCTTTCATCTAGCTCTCATGATCCAGCTGGTGAACTAGCCTATCACTTTTCTATACAGAACAACCTTGAACAGTTGGTTCATCTCCCTACCCGTATCCCTGATGACCTTGGTGATGAATCCAACATACTTGATTTTTTCCTAACTTTTAAATCTTCCCCTTATTTTGTTAAACTCTTTCCTGCTTTGTGTTCATTCTATCACCTTATCTCTGTATCCTGTTCTGTCTCTTCAAGTGTTCCACAAGAATGGCCCTTGACAAGATGATATTTCTTGTATTACGGTGCCACTAACTGGTTTGACTTGCTGTTGTACTTTTCTGATTTCCGATGGAATGATTACTGTTTTTGTGGAGGGGTCTCGGAATGTGCAGAGCGCATTACCGAGGTGATTCTCTCTGCCATGGAGGTGTACATTCCATATTCTTTCCCTTCTACTAAACCTAACAAACATTGGTTAACTCTATTTGTTCTCATGCTATCTACTACAGGGAAGCTGCCTTCATGGATTACTGTCATCTTCAAACTCCAGAAACTCGCACAACTTCCATTTCATTCTGGAATTGTTCAAAATCTATTCTTCATAACACTTAAAACTCATTTCTCAGTAGAAAATACAATAATCTTTCTGGTTTTTCTTCTTCACACCCTTTCTGACAATTTTGCAAAAAATGCCAACTCTACCTTTGCTTCTTCCTCTTTTCCATTTGTAGTATTTTTCGGCGGTACAACTGCCGTTTTACCTTCCTCTAAAGCTGAACTCTTTTCCCTCTAATTCAACATTAGATGACTCCAGAGCTGTTCCTACTTCTTCAACCCCCTCCAACTCATTTATGCCTAAAATGGTAATTTCTTCTAAAGATGTCCCTTTTTGCTCTTTCTGAGCTTAACACTAAGAAGGCGTACGGTCCTGATGGTATTCCTCCTGTGGTTCTCAAAACCTGTGCTTCCGAGCTCTCACCCTGTTTTGTCTTTTTAACCTACATTTCTTGCTGGAAACATGCTTTCATTCAGCCTGTGCTGAAAAAGGGGAACATCTCTCAACCCTCTATCATCCTATTTCTTTAACCTTCGTAATTTCTAAAGTTTTTGAATCTATCTTTAATAGGAAGATTCTGAAACATCTCAATTCTTCTAATCTTATCTCTGATCACCAACATGGCTTCTCTCTGATTTTCTTTTTGGTTGTTCTATAGCAGCAGTTGTAAATGACTTCTCTGTTGCTTCATCTCCTATCCACTCCTTATTCTGATTACTCCACTCTGCATTATTCCTTTCAATTTGAAAGGCACCCTTGTCAACAGCAATTAATAGATGCAAGGAGGGTAGCCTTGGAGCAACTTACCTCTGATCTTTCTTGTATTTCAAATTGGGATAGAGAGAACATATGTCATTTTGAATGCCTCAAAAACTCAATTTCTCAATCTTTCTACTCATCAGAATCTTCCACACAACTATGATTTCTTCTTTGAAAACGCACAACTCAAGCCCTCAACTATTTCATATTCTTATTTTTTCTTTTTCTTGTGATTTTTCTTGGAAAGATCACATTATTTCTCTCTCTAAAAAAGCTTCTAAGAAGTTAGGTGTTCTGAGGCGCCTTCAGTATTTCTTCACTTTACCCCAGTTGCTTGCTCTTTATATGGGTGTTGTTTGCTCCTGTATGCTGTGTGCATCACACACCTGGGGTGGTTCCACTCACAAAGCTCTCCTTGAGAAGGTGGAGTCTAGTGCTTTTCGTCTTATAAACTTTTCTGCTCTCACTAATTCTCTCCAGTCTCTTTTTTGCTTATCAAACTGTTTCGTTGTAGGGGGAAGTGTTTACTGATGACTCAAGGGGATTAATAGGTATAAATGTGCAGGCTACGACAGAACCCTTTTTGGCACCTGAGAGGAATTTACGCTAAACTTAAATTTACCCCACACCACAATACACATTTACAGAGTTACACTTACAGAATTTTGAAAACAGAAGAGAGATTACTTCTTGTCTTCTCAAATCCTCACACAAAGTGCAACACTCAACTGGACTCGCAGCGACATGGAGGGAAAGAAATATAACCACTCTTGCAACACGACCATACAAAGGGAAAGAATTCTGTAAAGTCTAAAAAAACTACTAACATGTATGTATGAAACAAAGTAAGGTAATAAATTCCAACATGAATGGTAACTGACTTTATTCTGAGATAATAGTTACTAATTATTTTAACAAAAAAAATTCTTGATATATTATTAACTGGTCGGTCCCAGTTTTGTTACAAAAATACAAAAATGTGTTTAACTAAATTTTATCTCCATCATTGGAATGGAGTGCTGAAAGCCAATGTAATGAATCCCAGAAGTGTGACATGAAGACTATGGGAAAGAAGTGGTTAATATAGGACAGAAACTAGGAAGAATCATACAATTAGGAAAAGCTCCTTATTTGAATTGTCAATTTTTGGTTTTTCGGTACATCGCCAATATATTTGGTTTTCTAGGTTTCTATTATTTTGATATTAAGTTTTATGTTCATAAAAGTTGGTCAATGAAGGCACATGTAAATGACAGGACATCCACAAAAATGTAGTTTCTCTTTTTAAGATTCAAACAAAAAAAAAAATGAAAATTTACATTATACATTAACGCAATTTTAATGTACGCTTTTCATTATATGTTCAGATATGTGTTCAGGCAATTATTTTTACTATAATGTATATATCATTTTTAACCTTATGAATGGAATAACCAAAGTAAGTTATTCGGAAGGTTTTGTGACCTTATCTCCTCTGCTTCACCTTTGAAAGTCTAGTTTAATTTCAATCTATTAAAAGTTATATTATTATAATATTCAACACTACACATTTTATTGTTCATTAAATTAGGTTTTATCATATTATTAGTTTTATATTACCTGAACCGATAAAAAAGAACTATCTTGGGACAGATAGAATGTTTTTCTTCATTTCAAGGTCAATTCACGGTATTCACAAAATATAGAGAAGTCAAATTTGGGTTGTCTCACAAAATTGGTAATGTCAAAATCGATTTTTTTTTTACAGATATTATCAATTATTAGAAATTGTAAAGATCAAAAGAATATTAATACAGCTCCTGGAATATAGAAATAACGCATAAAATCTGTTATGTTTAAAAATGCTTTTATGAATGAACATGAAAAAAATATTATATACTATCCATCACAGACAATGGTGAGGAGATGAACTCTTTCGGGTTAACTACTCAACAATTGTCTTCACTCCATTACTGCCTCACTCTCTCTATACTATCACTGTTAGAATGAACAATGCTCTTCTGAACCCTCTCATTGCATACTTCCTCTATTGAGAAGAGTTCGTGCGACACGCCTTTCTACACAGTCTCATCCTTTCTGTGTCCAAGTCTCCAACCCCAGACTTAACCGCTATGCTCAATCTTACAAGTACTCTACTAGTAAAGTCTGGAATACACTCCCTTTATCTATTTTTCCAACTTCCTATGACTTATACTCCTTTAAACGCTGTGTATCAGAACATGTCGGCCTTTTAAATTGACCCGATTTTTGGATTGTTTCTTCTCTCTTATATATATATTATCAGAGGTAATATATATATATAAAATATTTCAATATTAAATAATAGATTAGAGTAAAAAGAAGGCGCCAAAGGTAGTTAAGGAGAGAAATTAGCATTTCCAAAATGATTAATTCAAGTTAGAGGTAATGATTTGAAATCATTTCCTACAGTTACATCTCAGGAGAGACCAGTCTGGCCATCCTAATTCTATAGTTACCAAATCTAAAACAAATTTATATTTATTGAAGAACCTAATATATTAGAAGTACATCGTAGATTAAAAGGTATGCTCATATTTAATAGGTATAAAAAATTAGTTTTTTATTACAATATTATAAATGTTTATTTGGCTTCCATTAGCAGTGGTTAGAAAGTCAATAATATTTTTTCTTCTCATCAGCAGAAGCTTTAAGCAGTGACATGGTGCTCCCTGAATCTATGAGATATAACTTTTGAGTTAGCATCAAAGAAACAGAAGACTGTTTAATATTATACCTGGCTTTGAAATATTTTACACATTTAATATTATGGGAATTGCTGCGCACTTGTAAATATACATTTTCACCCATCATCATAGTATTTTTGCTAAGAACTAATGGCTCCTGCACTGAGACTAACTTTTCGCCACCTTGACAATGATATTTTTGTACTTAAAACAGTTATAATGAAAAATCAGTACTTCCTTATAAAAATGTTTAAGTTCACTAGACTGTGATACTTTTTCGCTTAAAATAGATAGTTTTAAATCGGTAGTAGCATTCCCATTCACATGAAGTTGAACATTATTATTATTATGTTATTTGTATAAGTATGAAATGAAGTATTTTTATTATTTGCAATTATAAAACACATAGTCATACCATTATTAGGGGGTGCATTTTATTTTCCTCGTAATTTTTTGTATATTCTACATGCTTTATTATCACTACCTTTCTTTAGCATTATTAAATTATTAAATCACACTAATAAATTTCTTTTAGTGGGGCTTAATTTCGCCCCACAGATTCGTTTCTTGAAGGGGGAATTGGAGATGATTCAGTAGTGGAAAGTTGTGATGGCATTATGATCCATGAACAACTGCTCCTTGGCATCTATTCCCTTTTTCTCTAAATTTGTAGTGGTAATAGCAGAGAGCACCTTCTGGTCTGAATCTGAAAGGTGACCTGCCTCTGTGAAACTGGCCTCTTGTCCTACCATTTTCAATTTGCAGCATCCTTAAAACCAGCCTATGTATATGTGATGTTAGTTCTTCCATCTTATGGAATATCTCTGTAATAGTTTGACTGGATATTATAGCTAAATTGCTGCCTGAAGCTTATCATATACAGAGCTTTTGACAAGTAATGGTTCTTTTGAAGGTCTAGTAGGAAAAATGGAATATATGGCATTAACTGAATAATTGCTGTAATGATCTGATGCAGTTCTTTCCCTTGAATGCATATATTTGTCTGCAGCATCTGCCATTTTATAAATTGAAAGGTCTCCTGTTATTACTTCTAACACAGAAGCAATGTCTTTAGGTAAAACTTGAAGGTACATTTCCCTTGCGACTTTCATTTTTATGTATCATGACCTCGAATGCTGAATCTCCAAGTGAAAGTTTTATTCGATTAAGATATGATGATGGTTTCTTGCCAGGCTTCAACTTTTGTTGAAATAGATTCTCAACTCTCTCTGGCTTTTTTCAACTCCTGTATGTATTTTCAGTTATAGGAGGTTGAATTTGGAAAATAATAGCATTGGATAAGAGAGGCCCCATCAGTTATATCCGTTCAATAGGATTTTCCACAAAATAACGCTGAAATAACCATACCAACTTTTGTAGCCATTTGTTGATTTCTCTTTTGTTTAATCTTGGCAAATACTGAATTGTGAGTGTCTTTTCGTATCTTCTATGAGGTGAAGGGCTTCTGGAATAAGAACTATCAGTAGATGCATTTCATTTTGGGCTAGAATGATTACTTCTTTTTGCGTCAATCTATTCTATTAGTAGGTTCTTCAGCATCCACTTCTACCAGATTCACAGATATACTATTCCTGGTTCTATTTCTTCTTGAAGGCATTGTAAAAAATTTTTTTTCAGAGTATTTGAAAGCGAGATTACACTGTAGTATCTTAGTTATAATGGAGCAATTTAGCTATGCAATCCTAGCCTAGATTTGTATATTGTAGTCTTTTTAATTTATTGACTATAAATTTCCCCCCCCCCCCCCCCAGAAATTGTATGTTTATTTATAAATGTTTAGCAAATAAAAAATATATATATTTTTTTTTCAGTTATAACTTAGTCACTGTTCTGTTTAAATGTTATTTATATTATTAAATATCACAATATTTGCTTCACTCTTTCACTATAATTCATTTTCATTATTATACTAATGTAGTCTAAAAAATTTTTGTGGTCACTTAAAGTTTAAACTTACCATGACAGCTTTGTGCTATAAGCTATGCCAGAGTTGCTATTAATTCTTTATAAAATTACAGCCTTAGACATGCTAATTTAATTCTGGTTCTGGGAACAATTGAGGTTTGTTGTTATAACCACTGAACTCTTCACCAGAGCTGTTCCCTTCGCAGTCAGTATCATCTAACGAACTTGGTAGAGTTGGTACATGGAATATTAGGACCATGATCAACAGGACACATTGTGGATACAAAATTACTTTTTTGTTTTTCAAGTTGTAACCCTCAACATTGGTCAAGCAAAAATAACAATCATTAATATGATTTCAGGGCTCTCTCTAGACCATAGGAACTCCAAAAATGAAAAGATTTCTTTTTACCTTGAGACCACTGTTAAAGTTCTTCTATGCAAATGTAGCAGACTGTGTGTGGAGCCCATGCCTTATCCTGATCACCCAGTTTCACACTAAATATGCAAAATAAACCGTCTTAACGAATGTAGTAATGTTCCTTTTTTGTTTTGTCACTACATAATTACCGCAGATGTAACAATAACTGTTAGGGCTAGTGTGACAACGACGATTAGATATCATAATGTTGTGGTAACTGTTATTTTAAAATGGGTTATGGTTTTTATGGTAATTTAAAGATTTTGACAATTAATTAAAGATTGCCTTTAAAATAGGGCCCTCCTATAAAATAAGGTAAATAACCTCAGCTCAGAATAAAAATCAGTAAGTAAAAGGAGAGAAACATAACAGACATATCAGGTCTAGCATAAACTCCGAATTTGGTCTATAAGTTCAGATAATCAAGAAATCATGAAAATTGCACAAGATCAAGAAAGAAACAAGTCAAGCATATATAGATATATTGTATAAAATAGTATAAAAGGGGTGAAAATCTACAAGTAAAATACTAAATACAAAAGATAAGAAAAATATATCTGATCATGATATAATTATAAACAAAAAAGGATATTCTAGCAAGTAGCTAGAAGCAGAGGTAAAAAGGTATTTTCTTGAAAATCCCTGAAGGAAAATGCTAAGAAATTTAGCATTAGTGCTAAAAAGTAGCATTTAACAACATTGCCAGAATTCATAGTCTAGAATTTTTGAAAGAAGAAGTCATTCCTTTTTGGAGCTCTCCACAACAAGTTGTTTTGTTAAGCATTAAAGAAATTTTCAAGTATATAGTAATTTGTGAAACTGTAAATATAAGAACATTTTCTTTATTTTAAAGTATAAGAAGTTTGTCAAAAATAATTTAAATTTATAATTTCCACAGAGCCCTGGCTTTATTTTGAAATTATATGACATACAACAAAAGAATTTAAATTTATAATTTCCACAGAGCACTGGCTTTATTTTGAAATTATATGAAGTACAACAAAAATTTAAATTTATAATTTACTCAGAGCACGGGCTTTATTTTGAATTTATCTGAAATACAACGAAAGAATTTAAATTTATAATTTCCACAAAACCTACGAATGAACATAAAGAAACCTAATCTTGATGATCCATTTCAGTCAACTGTTCAAAAGCACGATTAAGCTTTTTCTGAGCAGCCTCTTTCGAGATGCCCCGTTCCTTCACAAACTTCCAAATTTTTGATGTGTGAACGGCAGTGAAGGTGATGAATTCTGGTGATATAGTTGACGTTGAAGGTGTTGAGTTAATACCCACTGACTTCTTAGAAGATCCTTCACGTACAGCATCGTGACGTCGCATCTTTCTTCGTTGATTTGATGGCCTCTGTAATCTTTTCGTTTTTGATTTAGAGGTAGATGCTGTTGAAGATGTCGGAAGAGTTTTTGTTGGGCAACTTTTCTTTGGTTTGGAAGTAGGGAGAGGACAATCCGTAAATGAACCCTTCCTCTTATCAGAGTTCACTCCGCCATGGGGTTGCGATGACTCAGAGGAAGTTGAAGGTTGTTCGCCCAAGCTCATGGAATTCATGAACACCCGAGAGAAATAATATACCCCAGTTTCCGATTTTCCTTTGGTTCGGCTTTTCTGTGTAGATATACCGTCCTTGGTTGAGGTGGACGGTACTCTATCCGCCCTTGGATTCCCGAAGGTCCAGGAACAGACTGCTTCCTCAACAATCACTGATGTTGTGGTAGTGGTTATTGGGATGTTGGTTGTAGCTGGTCTAGGTTCTTGAGCCCATTGGTTAAAGTTGGTTAGACTCAAGATGGTGAACATTTCTTCAAAGGCGGTTGCTGTGATGTAGACCATCATAACACATATCCAAAGCATTCAACCTATCCGATCCTCCCATCCAGAATTGATGATGAGGGTTACCCTGACCTTTGTTGTTGCAATATCTGTCAAAAACGGTTTTCATGGAGAAAGTCTGCTTTTGAGCCTAAGGTAGTTTGTTATCCTGTAATTCGACCATCTGCCCAAACATCTCACAAACTTTTTGCTTGAGATAGGCCCGTTTGAGTTAAGGATGTTCTTTGAGTGAGGGTATTAGGTCACTCTGGCCTTGGCATTGAAGGAAGCAATGTCCTTCATTGTAGGAATGACCAGATACACCCTCACGGCATGGTTGTATCGTACCGCTAAACTAACGATAGCGTTCATCTGAATAGAAACAAAGGACTAATTTCATGCTGAATTCCATGTGATGATGTGGATCGATTTGTCCTCTTGGTTAGAGGAATCTTTCTCCAAATGGAACAAGTTAAACCAAATACATATATCTGATCCATTGGTCCATTGGATTTAAGAAAGTGGGCTAGATGTTGCCCTAAGAGTAATAAGTTTGCACCAGAATGGCATGAAACAGATAAATGAATATCATAACTCTGCTTCAACTCCTCCTTCATGCGTTCCAGTACCCCAGTTTTGGATGTACCTAAGAACAGGATTCTCTTTGGTCCTTCCATACTCAAACTGAAAAGAAAAATATCCCGATATAGATATTTACAAAAACATATTATAGAAATAAAAATTATAATAAATAAATATTTATATAAATATATGTACAATATGTCATTTATTTTCAGGGTTACGTTTTTAATTGGTTAAAGTCTTTGTTATATTTATTAATTTACTACTATTACTTTCAATATTACTTAGAAAAATTTAGAACTATAAGCAACTATTTTTGTCTATAGTGGTAAGTTTAGGATTACTAAGTTAGTATAAATCTGATATTAATTGACTAATTTATTATTTATTATCATTTTATTAATTAGATCTACACTACTTTATATAGAATTTTCACTTCTATATATTATATTTCAATTTATTTTTAATTCACGACACACGGTACACATCACTTTTTATTATTCACTGGAACTTAGCTTTTTTCTTTTCTTTATGAGGACGATATTCCAGTGGACGATCCATAATGTAGTCAATTCGTGGGCTTCTCCATGGGATCGTAATCATCCTGGGGAAGGCTGTGGTTCTGAATCCATCCCCATTAAGCAGGTGATGTTCATCTGTCGCTCTTCCTTCATTGACGATGCTTTTCCAGGTTCTTGAAGTTCCATGTAGTCTTCCTCAATGAAAAACCCATCCGGATCAAATCCTTCAAAAGACTCGGCTGTTTTATCGCTGAACTCATCCCTGAAATTCAGTTGATAATAGTTGTCGGGTTCTTCCATTATGGTGGAAAGAGCCTTAGGCACAAATCCCTCGAATAATTCTTGATCTACCGAATAATCCAATGGACAAAACCCTTCAAATGATTCATTGATTGTTAAGTTGAACAGATCCTTTTCTTCCTCCTCTTCTTCTGGAGGTATCGTTAGATCTGTTTGGGTGAATCTTGTAGTGTTAATGTCGGCTACGTTAGATACCTCGGCTGATCTGTTTGATCCGGAGTTTACCCAATAATCCGCATTTGTTCCTATAGTTACGTCAAATGATTCTTGTAAAACTCTGTATGAGTCAGATAAAGTCGAATAATCAGCATCGATCAGTTTAAATATCTCTTGCTGAGCTTTCATCTGCCTCTTCTTCAACTCCTTCAACAAGTGATGATCCTCCTCAGCTAGTTGATATAAAAAATCATCGTCGTCCTCGTCACTGTCGTCCTCAGGTAAAACCGTTGGAGTCGGTGTCGTGTCCGGCAATGACCTTTCATCTGATATCTCCCCCTGTTCTTCGTTGATTTCCGCATGCTCTGGTTGATAATCTTCATTTTGTTGTTGAAAATGTTGATTCTGTTGATTAAGTTGGTACTGTTGATTCTGCTGATGTTGGCGGAAATAAGGATTTCGGAAGAGATATCTGGGAACATCAACCCATTTCCTGAGTTGTGAAAAATGAACCTGTGTGGCACCTTCCCTTTTATTGATTGGGTACTTGGCTATATCTAATGCGAGGGTTGAGTCGTATACTTTAGTAATCATGTACTGTCCCCAAAATCTAGGTGTAAACCTTTTGTTTACAAGATTTCCTTGAAATAAAGATTTATTTGCAACCTTATCACCAACGTTGAGCGGCAAAAATTTTTCAGCAGGTGACTTCCAATATTGTCGTAAACAAGGATTTCTCCTTGCACATGGATGTTGTTGTTGAACTAAGAAGTCACTTGGAGTTGACTTGATTGCTGAATGCCAAGTGTTGTTGTATTTTACAACTACTTGTGGGAGTTGTAAATCCCCAATCAGTTGGTTTTGTTGACTTATCACTCGCAAAGTCTGAAGTATGGTTTGATTTACTCGTTCCGTAACACCATTCATTTCTGGCTGATGACTAGATGCCAACAAATGCTCAATGGCAAACTCATCCAATACTTTGTTGAAAAGTACTGAAGTAAACTCTGTCCCTTGATCAGAAAGATTTCTGTGGAATATGTGGCAAAAACGGAATAAGTTTAAATTTCAACATAGTGCTTATGGTTTTCGCAGATTTATCCTTCATAGGAATCACAAAAAGATACTCAGTAAAATTATCAATTGCTACAAGAGCATAAGAGTGTTCGAAAAGTCCGCTTTAATTGTAATAAATCAACCGCTAACAGTTTGAATGGAAAATACGTTATCTTCATTACTGGCGGAATAATCACAGTAGAATTATTTTTGTTCAATTGACATGTCATACAAGACCTATAAATGTCACATGCAACACTTGCAAGCTTTGGATGCCATAAGTCCTCTCTCACCAGTGCAATAAGTTTCAATGTTCCTGAATGACCATTTGTAAATGTAAATCCAAAACTAACCGAATTAGAAGAGGCATGGATATTAGTAGTTGTATTGTGGTACATTATATTGTTTTTTATTAGTGTTAGTAGTGTGTGATTGGTTGTTTGTTTGTTGGTGTATATGGCGTCATATCCGTAGAAAGGAGTTTTGGGGGTGTTATCTGAAGAGAGAGCTTCTTAAATCAGAGCTATGTCAATATTCTTTTTGGAAAGGAATGTTTGTATTTCTGAATGTTTTTTGTGCAGACCATTAATGTTTATCTGTAGAATTTTGAATTGTGTCTTGTTTTGGTTTTTATTTGTTATGATTGATGTTGTTGGGGGGTTGCAGATTGAGCAAGTCCATGTGTGGTTTTGACAAGGTAGTGTTTTGAATGGGGAGCATTTATTTTTGTGGATCCATTTGTTGCAGTTTGTACATTTGATAGAAGGTTGATTGTTTTTAATTTATTTATGGGACAAAGGAATCTGATTGGACCAAGGTTTGGTTGAATGTCTCCGGCTTGCTGCAGTAGGAGGGAGGTTACTGCCGAATTGTTACCTCTACTATGAATGAAGAAAGATAGAGTAAGATTGGTGAATAGAGTGTGAGAGAGCTTGGCCATTTTGGCCGGCGGAACAAGGAAGACCTTTCCTCAATGACCCGCTTCTGCGGGTAGGGTTTTTTTTTATAGCTTTTGAAGCAGATTTGTTGCAAGGGTTACTCCCCCGCTTGTGGGGGCATCTTCGCAACTTTATCTGCTGTTGAGAGCACCACTTGAAGGCGATCAGGGATACAGGTAGGGAGATGCACCAACTGCTCAAGGTTGTTCTGGATAGAAAATTGGAAGTAGAGTTCACCAGATGGATCTTGAGAACTAGATGAAAGCCATTGGCGGTGGTGAACATTGAAATCACCTAATATGATAATTTCAGAGAAAGGAGAAGAAGAAAGAATGTGTTCTATTTTGGAGTTAAGATAATCAAAGAATTTTGGATAGTCTGTAGAGTTAGGGGAGAAGTAGACAGAACAGATAAATTTAGTTGTAGAGTTGCAAGAAAGTTTAAGCCATAAAGTAGAGAATTCAGAAGACTCTATAGTAGAGACACTAGAACAGACAACATTGTTGCGCACATAAGCGCAATATCCGCCTTTGGCTGAAAATTGAGGATAGAAACAGTAGGAGGAAACAGAGTTGGGCTTGCTGTCAGAGCACTCAAACACCTGAGTTTCAGTTAAGAATAAGAGATGAGGTCTAGAAGAAGAGAGATGGTGTTCGACAAAGTGGAAATTAGTAAAGAGACCACGAATGTTGCAGAAGTTAATGAAAAATGGAAGATCGTGCACCAGGGCAAGTCGGCATAGAGGTCTTGGTGGCACCAACCCCATCACCGGAGGCCACCAACTCCCAAGTGGTGATGGGGGAAGGAGTGGATGAGGGGCATTCTTTGGATGCCGCCCCTCGTAGCATCTCCGAGGCAGTTCTATGTTTCGCCAATTTTTATGTTATTTTAAAGGTAATGTAGGAGTAAGCGCTTGTAAATTTGTAGGAACGTGAGAAGGGAGTTGGGGGAAGGAGAAGTGGGAGCATAGACACTCCTATGTTTGACGAGGGTACACTAGAGACCCTCTGAGAAGGTGAAACGCAAAAAGGAACGAACCAAAGGGCAACGGAGTGAAACGGGATGGTCTAGCCCACCCTATCACTCCGCGGTTAAGCCCAATGGGGGGTACTTTCATCGCTTCGGACGGAGCTACGTCCTTCCCCCAATATATATATATATATATATATATATATATATATATATATATATATATATATATATATATATATATATATATATATATATATATATATATATATATATATATATATATATATATATATATATATATATATATATATATATATATATATATATATATATATATTACTTAATATCCACTATTATCCGTGGAATCAGTATGTATAATACATATAACTGCTCGGGGAATCGAACCTGGGCCCAAAAGATGGAAGTCCATGGTGCTAACCGCTACACCACCGATGGTTCAAAGGAAATCATTTGGAACTTCTACTGACTTA